>JAYJMF010348846.1:0-11565 GCA_036873715.1 Salvia sclarea
GAATAGGATTATTGAGCAATTAAGAGACAGATACGTAAAAAAAACATAGATTTACGTGATTCGCCGATAATAAGTTGGCTACGTTCATAGACAGAAGTGGAAAGACAGATTGTATTAGGCGGCTACGCAGCCTGTGTGCGAAGCGGGAGATTGATTCAAAAGGATACCAAAAAAACTCATTTGCCTATTGAGTGAAAAAACACCATCACCAATTAATATATCTCATGAAATCTCTCTTTATAATATAATTAAAGCAACGATGTCGGTACAAAAAGAATTCTAGAAAAGCAAAATTTTAAGATTAAAGTTTATATTATGTCCGTCCCATTTAAATTCGCCAATATTAAAGACGAAATAAACTAATTATAATAGGACGGAGGGAATATATATATTTGTGTTGTTAGGAGCTTGAGCATATCCAATCAAGCATGATGAATATTTGACTGAACTTATAAGTTCTTGCAAAATATTTGACAAAATGAACTCATAAACAACTTATAAGCTATATGAAAAATAAATTTTTAGAAAAATAAGTTTTTCCCCGACTTATTTATTCTAGCAACAAACAATTTACCAAAATAAATTTATTATGCTCAGTTATTTCCAACATATAGGTTTCTAGTTTCATCCAATTTTAATTTTTTATCTCTAAAATCACAATTCCCCTTCAAATTTACAAGTTCGGTTATCCAATATTTTTTTTGACAATTTCTAAACTCTTGAAACCTTACATCTTATAAGCTATGAAAGTAAGTTCCAACAGCTTATAAATTTATATATAAATAAATTACTCAATTCAACTTATTTTTTCAAGCAAAAATCAACTTACACCACAACACATAAATACTTATAAATACCCATAAATTATAAGCTTAATTATCCAAATACTTTCGCAAATTTATAATCTCTTAAAATAAGCTTAGACAAACACCACAACAGTCACGCTACAAGCCAATAACAACCAAGATCATAAATGCATTGAATTTTATAAACTCCCCCAATAAAAACAAAACAAAATAACAAAAAAAGGGCACCTCCAAAGCCTTGCAGACGTTCAAGAATCTACCCCGAACGTACAGGAATCTACCTCATCACTTTTACAGCTTCTAAGTTCTTAAAATATTGTATCTAACAAACTATAAAAATAAGTTCCAACAATTATAATTACCCCCCAAAAAGAAATTACTCAACCTGGCTTATTTTTTCAATCAATTTATCAAAATATGTCTAATTTATAAACTCAATTATCCAAATACTATGACAATTTGTAAGTTGAGATAAAAGCATCCAAACACCCCTAATAGCGGATGAGATTCATGTCCCCAATTCTTCGTGTGTCACTGTGTACCACTTTTAATAACCTTTTTTTATAATAAAAATTTATTGTTACATAATATATCATGATTAATATTTATAATAAAAAATTAGAATTTTAAAGGATCATATATCATAATTTTGGAATAATAAATCAAAATAATTATTTTTTAACCTAAATATTCCAAAATCATGTATATGGTTTTTTAAAATTCTATTTTTTTCCATAAATATTAATCATGATATATTATGTAATAATAAATTTTTATTCTAAAAAAAAAAGAGTTACTATTAAAAATAATGAAATTGATAATGGTACACGATGGCGCACGAAGAATTGGGGATATAGGATCCCATATTCCCATCCGAAAACAAGCCTACCCAAACACCCCCAATAGTCACGCTACAAGCCAATAATAACCAAGATCATAAATGCATTGAATTTTATAATAAACTATTAAACTCCCCAATAAAAACAAAACAAAACAAAACAAAACAAACCAAAATAATACTCCCTCCGTTTTTTTTATCTTGGCACCTGCGATGTATTTTTAGTAATGGCACTTGCCAAAAAAGGAAATAAATTTGCCTTAGAAAATTAGTCAACAAAAGTGCCTACACCATTTTACACACAAAAGCACTACTTTCTTAATCTCCGTGCCGAAAAAGTAGGTGCCAAGCTAAAGAAAACGGAGGGAGTAAAAAATAAAAGCACCCCATAACATCTCGCGCGTTCGAGTCCTCCCTGACGCGCCCCTTAATAATTTATGAATTTATTTATAAGAAAAAAAAAAAAAGAAAAAAAAAAGCACCTCCAAAGCCTTGCAGACGTTGAGTAGCTCCGGGTGGAAATCCAGCTTCAGCTGCGTCGTAACGATCTCGACCACACCCAAGCAAACCCCACTCCCTTGCTCCAGCACCGGCAGCGCGAGCGACCCCCTGACGCGGCACTCCTGCGCGTGGCCCACGCGCGGGTACTCCTCCCGCCGGAAGAACCTCACGTCGGGGGTCCACTCCGGCAGCCGGTGCCGGAACACCCGCCCCAGCAACCCGGCAAAATCCTCCTCTTCCGCCTCCGCCGCGAACTGGAATGCCAAAGAGGCATCCCTGTAGCTGGCCAGGTTCTGACAGCCTGGATTCACCGAAAAAGGCTGGTCACTGGCTGTCAGGACCTGACGCCCCTGCCGCCTGACGGCGGCCCAGATCTGGACAAGGACGTCTTTGTCCTTTATTGTCTCCCTGAGGAGGCACATGGCCCGCGCCAGGCGCCTCTTCAGGGAGGAGTCGATGACGTCGTCGTCGACCATAGATTTGGGCTGAGTACTAATGAAGACCGACTCCATGAAGAGGAGCTCGTGGACGAGGTCGAAGTCGATGGCGATGTCCGAGATGTTAGGTGACAGGGCACCATCTCCCATGGCTGGATTTACGAGTCATTCATCTATCTATGTAGTATAATCGAGAAAACTTTTTTTGTTAAGAAAAAATTTAAAATAAAATCAGGAGCCGAAACATAAGAGGAGTCTGAAGATGAAGAACAAGAAGAGAAGCTTCCATGGCGGGTTGCTTTCCTTTATCTTCCAGAAACCGATCATTCCGGCCACACGTGAGCAAAACATTGTCAGTGGCGACTTACTCCCAACTGCAATGAACATGATATATATATAAGAAATTATTATCATTATTTTTTTTTTTTTTTGCCGATTTAAACTAGGAGTATAAGCATAGAAATCAAATTAATTTAATTACGAGCACATAAGTAGAAGGACATGAAAAATGGTGCATAATTACCTCTCATAATTCCATCATCCACAGCAGAAAGTTGAGTAACACAACCATTAATTTTTCTCTATGAAGAAGAAGAAATAGAAATGTAGTTTGTGTGGAAGGAAGAGAGGAAGTGTTAATGATGGCAAAATAAAAAGGTGAGATGTAAGAATATAATGTCAAGTGAGGAATCTCTTTTTTATTCAGAGGCTAAGCAGTGAAATTGGGGCCCACACATTAATAATAAAAATCACTAGTTACATCCATCCCACCCAAAAAAACAAAAACACTTTTAATGCAAATATGTAATTATTATTATTATTATTATTATTGTATATTTATTTACTATATAAAGTTTATACTTTCTTCGCCGTGATGATATGGTGAGGAGAATTAAAGCATGAAGTTTAGTTGACTTTTTTTAGTCTAGTTTAACAAAATGTACTAGTTTAGTTATTTGTAATTTCGATATATATCCATGTATATACCAAAAGATTCTTTGGTTACATTAATTAATGTGACGTCACAAACAAGTGGACTAATCAAAGTCGATTAGTGAGGTGGGCTGGCCCAGCCAATAATAATTTTTTAATATAAAATAAAATCTAGTATACTAAATTGATGATGCTTACGCAATCGCCTTATATTATTCTCATACACCACACGCACATTAATTATATATATATATATCTATGTGGGTAATTATGTTTTAACCTCAAATTAAGCAAAGGTTAATTATAGGATTAGTAATTAATAGATGCGCGCGGAAAATAGGTTTAATTAGCTTAATTGTCTTCTTCGCCTCCGGGAGGCTGCAAAATAGTTTGATATACCTAACTCTTTTTCCGGCCCTTCTATTCAAACACCCTCTCACTCTATTTAATTGGTGTCACACTATATATATTTATTGGCATCTTTGTTGCCTACTTTGATGGCATAGCATTTATGTTACGCAACTTGGACTTGATATATATGTACCCATATAGACGACACGTTATCATGAGAACCGTAAAATATTAACTTTATATGCTCAGGTGAAGGATTATTGTAGCTCGGTAAAGTTCGGTGCCATTTAGTGTAGTGTTCTCACATTCAGCTCGCTCGATTAATCTGCAACATGTGTGTGGCTTTACTAATTAAAGTTTACTTGTGATCATCGAATTCTGGCTAATTGGTCATACTATAGTTGGTTGTATCGTTGGTAGATCTGCATGTGTGTGTGTGTGTGCGTGTTTTGAGATTATACATAGGTTATCATTGGAACTGTAAAATATTAACTTTTATATGTTCATCGAAGTATTATTGTAGCTCGATAAAGTTCAGTTCGATTCAGTATAATGTTCACATTCAGCTTGCTCGATCGATCTGCAAGACTGCAACATGTGTGGCTTTCCTAGTTAAATTTTAAATGTGATTACCGGATTCTAGCTAATCGATCGTGACTACAGTTGATCGTACCGTGCGGCCCAAGTGTATAGGAGTTTTTGTCTATACTTTATTACAAACTCATTTACTTTTAGGTCGCATGATCATGACGTTAGCCACTCCATTAATTTGTGGAAACAATCTAATCTTTTTCGCTTAAAAGGTCAGATTGGAATAGTAGATACATGTAGATATTAAAAGAAAAAATATATAAATATAGTAATAAATGTAGGCATCAAAATGACTCTCAAATGCGTGGAGGGCCAAAAGCGACGCCCCCTCTGATATCCATTTACTAAAAAATGCAGCCTCACTTGGCCGCGTCTCCACTCTAAGTTGCCCTCACACCCAACATATATATTAAATATTAATCATTTCATTATAGACTTATATCAATTGTGACAACTCGAAAATAGATCCATTAAGAATAGTTATTTAGTTAGTTGGAGAATCGAGAATCAATCATGACCTTCTAAGTATTTGCACCTATTGTGAATCAAATTACGGATGTATACAAATTATGCATGCACAAATCAATAAATTATATGGAGAAGAAATTCCGGACATAAGCATTCTGGCTCGGGGGCAAAGCTAGGAATTTATAGATAGCCGTCGAAATGATATTTTTGTATTTGGAAACAAGTTTAGACGGATGAAACTATATTTTTATATATAATAGATTTGAGGAAAATGCAACTATAATATAATACTAGCATTAAAATTTTCTTTTACCCTAGGCAAAACCTGGCCTAGATCAGCACATGCTCTGGTTCGAATCCTGGGACGAGCGAAAATTTTATTTTTATTCGTTCATCGATTTTATGCGCTTGTTCACCATTATCAATTCTCATTAGGTCCCACCCCATTACTACTCTAGTAATTAATCATGTGATTTTTTAATTGATTAGTGTTGATTTAGTCGTTAATTAGTTTGTCACGTCCAGCTCCACTCCACGTACGCGATCAAGATTAATTGGATAATTGTATAGGTTTATTAATATTAATATAAATCTTGATTTTCCATTAATGGTTACGCACTTTGCAATGTTGGTGGAAATTAAGAAAAAGTTGCAGGACCAGTTTAATAATATATTTGTTGCTTACGAGGAAACACTAATTTCCTTACGCGACAATTATTTTATTTAGTTTGCGCAGTTGAAGTAATTTGATAAAGGATGTTGATTGGTCCACTAATTAATTACCCACTTATTAGGCTTTATCTCCACCGTATAAAGCTTAATTTTAGACCACTATATGTATAATATAATAATTATATTTGGTCATGCATAGATATAAATTTTACTCCCTCCCATTTTTTTTAATTGACGTTTTGAGGTTTTCAATTATAATTTTAATTAGTGTCGTTCTAATTATTTTTTTCATCGTGTTAATTAATGTATGCACTCTAAAAATTCTTCACATTCTCAATTAGAGAAGCTTTATTTTTTTTTCGAGAATTACTACATGAATGAAAATGAATCATACTACGAAGAGTCTTTTGTCTTGTACATTGTATTTTTACGCCAAAATAAAGATAGTCAAAGAATCATTAATTATTATATAAAGTTAATTTAAGTATAATTTTATTTTATTAATAAATGTGCCCAAGTTTAGGATATCAATTAAAAAAATGGGAGGAGTACGTCTTATTTAAATAGCTCCAAACTAGTTTAGAAAGGAGCCCACCAATCTTCTAGTACCAAAAGATGAAGGCCATGTGTAAAAATGCAAGTAAATTAAACCCTTAGATATGAATCTAAATTTGAACAAAAAACAAAAGGAATATAAACAGACGAATTTTTTCAAATGAGGTGTATATTTGTACATGTGTTGTATGTATGTGGTAGATAAATTGCACGTTTTGTAATGCAACATAATAGTACGTAGGAATAGTGTTTCATCCAGTAGCTGAAAATTAGTTAAAATAATCAGAATACCTTTTATATATTTATATTATCTTTTTTGTATTAAATTGAAATTTGGCTAGCGGAATCGTCTAGTACAATTTTGTATTTCATCTTTTTTTTTTTTAGAATGTGAGTGATAATCTTATGATTTAAATTTGGAGTTGAAGTTTTATGTCTTGACTTGTGGAATTAGATGTTTTGCAATTTTATTTGGTTAGTGTGTTTCTTTTGTTTTGTTGTTATGTATAATTGAACTTTGTTTTGGGTCGGACTGTCGGAGTATACCTCTTCCACTCTTTTCCTGACTTATGATTATAAACAGAAGAATTATGATTCTTAAAATTTATAATTAAAACTAAGTAAGTCAAATTAGAATCCATTAATTTGTATTAATATGGTGCTTAACTGCTTTGGTCCCCACTCCCCACCGCTGAAGTACTCAAAATACCAAAAAATGATTTTGTTTCATTTAGGAATCCACCAAATATATATACCAATGGCTATATAGTAATATAGGTTTAATTTCCTCATACATAGTCTTAATTACCATCCATCCACTCCCTCTAACTGAGGAGAAGGATATTTTATTACTTTTGGTGCTTTTTATTTTATTTTTTTACAATAGCTTCTAATTAACCAGTAAGGAAAACCAAAGCCCAATAACTTGGATGTAAATAATTAATAACAAACTAATTATGTTTCCTTTATTTATTAGTGTCTGATCAATTAATCTAACTTAGAAGAATTTACATGCCTTTGATACATATTTGATATTTCCCTTGAAGCTTTCTCTTAAAATCATATGCTCTTTTAATTATGACCCTGTATGCAATAATAATCCTATTATATAAACACTATAAATTGAGAAGCAGCAGATATTAATATAGAGAAATAACAAAACCTCATTGACTCAATCATGATGTCTATTTATTGATCTCCAACAACATAAGAGCACTCAAAGCTGCATGTACAGCTGGATAAAATCACAGTTTTTCTTTAACACATTTTTTTTTTCTTCTTTCTGAAATTAAGGTTCATGAACACATATTTTGAAACTCAGGGAAATGTAAAACTAGCCATGATCAATTCATGAAGTCCTTGAGTACTTTTAATTAGCCATTTAATTCGTTTCTATTTTTAGGGAAATTGTAAAGTGCTGTTAAAGGTCTTTCTAATTAATGTAGAATTAAATTTAGATGCACACATTCAAACTTAATTTGTGAACGTTTCCTGCTATATATTCTTTTAGTCAAAACTGTTGATTTGAACAGTCAAATGTTTTAAATCTTGAACTACAGATCTTGGTTCAATTGTGCTCCCTTCCATTTTTCGGCTTCAAAAAATTGACGTGGCTATACAATGTATTTATCAAATAACAATATCTTTTTTTAAAACACATATGGCAAGTCATGCGACCTTCTCTATAAAAATGGGTATAGTGTTCAAACTCCACCACTCCCTTCACCAATAAAAATAAGTTTCTTGCAATGAGAAATAAGAATGATTAAATCTATATGAAAGAACATATATATATATATATATTTGTAAGTTGTAACAACTAACAATAAATGTAAATTAATTAATATTGGTTTGAATTCAAATCTTGACCAATCTCATACGAGATTTCTCTAAAGAAATCGCATGAACGTCAAAAGAGGAAGAAAGATTTCCGACTAGAACTTTTTTTGGTCAATAGACAAAGAAATCTAAAGGCTGCATTACAATGGACTCAAATCTAGGATTTTTCGTATAATTTAGGCATTAATCACTCTACCATTAAGCTAAAAGAGAATCCAACTAAATTTAGTGTGACCGGTGCCTATTAATCAACGAGCTTCTTATTAATCTATTCCTTGCTCATTTGTTAACTAGATTTTCTACCAATACTTGTAATCAAGTTGACAGACTCCAGCTTATAGCTCTGAAATATAGTGTTTCTAATATCTCATTTACTTGTTAATGGAAGTTTCTTTTCCCAAAACATCAAATTGAACGAGAATATAAACAAACTCTGATTTAAATCTGTGATTAATTGTTTCTCCTCTAACAAAATAAAAATAAAAAATAAAAGAACTCCCAACGTACGTGTAGCTATAATTGATAGATTGCCTCTTCTATTTGAATGTTTTTGTTCATAAACTAAATTAATTGATTATAAAAAGAGAAGAAAACGATAGACGTGGGGAGTAATCAATCAATTCATTTGTTAGTTCAATTTCCCCACGTGCCATCCTATATTTCCCTCACATTCTTAAACCTTAAAATTCGATTTGAATCCTCGTAGTGAAGAAGATGGAGAAATTCGAGGAAAAGGATAGAGCTTCGTAACTGAAAAACATAACCTCTCTCTCTCTCTCACAGAGTGAAAAAAACAAACATAAATAACTGCCGCAGCAACTTACATAATCCCCCACTCCCCCATTTTCTTACACTTTTTTTTTTCCCCCAAATTCAAACCCTAATTTCAATGGCAACCAACAACAACAACATCGACAACTACCTCTTCTCCTCCTCCTCCCCCTTCGCCCCCCTCCCCCGCCGCGCCCCCGCCCCCGCCGCCGGCCCCCACAAAAACCCTAGGAAAAGGCGCTCCAAATTCCTCCGCCTCTCCGCCGCCGGCGACGCCGCCGCCGCCCCCAAACCGAAACCGGCGAAGAAACCCGACCCCTCCGCCCCCAAAATCACCCCCCCATGCACAGAATGCGGCCGCCGCTTCTGGTCCCACAAGGCCCTCTTCGGCCACATGCGCTGCCACCCCGAGCGCCTCTGGCGCGGCATCCGCCCCCCCGCCGCCGCCGCTGCCGCCGCCGACGCCGAATACTACTCATTCTCCCTCACTGAAGAGGATCACGAAGCCGCCGCCTCCCTCCTCCTCCTCGCCAACGGCCCCCCGGCCTCCTCCTCCACCACCACCACAACCACCGCCGCCGCCGCCGCCTCCACGTTGGAGCATTCCGACGCGGCGGCGAAATTTGAGTGCTCGAGTTGCAAGAAGGTGTTTGGGTCGCACCAGGCGCTCGGGGGGCACAGGGCAAGCCACAAGAATGTGAAGGGCTGTTATGCAATTACGAAGAATTGCGGCGGCGAGGAGGAGGAGGAGGAGGAGGAAGAAGGCGGCGGCTGCTGCTCCTCCGGCGAGGCGATGGTGATGATTTGTGGGCATAAATGCAGCATTTGTTTTAGGGTTTTCTCGAGCGGGCAGGCGTTGGGAGGGCACATGCGGTGCCACTGGGAGAATAGGGCGGAGGAGCTCCCGCCGGCGGCTAGGGTTTGTGATTTCGACCTCAATCTGGCGGCGGCGGCGCCGCTGCAGGAGGAGGACGAGGCGTCCTCGCCGCCGCTGGCTCTGGAATTGAGGTTAGGGTTTTGAAGGGATTGATTGATCACGTGTTAATTGGGTGTTGTGTATTAGAATACTTTGTTATAAGCTGTTGTATGTAGCATATATTGGAAATTAAAACCCAGTTTTTTAGGGTTTGTTGGAGTTTTGAAAATTCATCCAAATTGGGGTGTTCAAAGCTTCAATTTGACAATTTCAATTGGGATGGATGTATAGCTTGATTTCAATTGGGATTGGTGAATAGCTTGATTTCAGTATATATAGTTGTGCAGTTAGTAACGAAAGGCATATATACAGATTTAATCGACTTCTTAATTTCTATTCAATTGCTAATTCTTTAATTTACTCTGATAATTCTTAACTGAAGATGCATGGAGTATATATATATATATTGCTGTTCAATATATCCCTTCATGATATCTCAAGTTACAGTGCATAGCTAGTTTGATCTTTTCTTTTATTTATTATGAGAAAGAACATAATTAAATTAACTAGCTAGCTAGTAGTTACATATATACCCAAGCATGTTAATAATTAGATTGTAGTTTGAAATCAATTCACATTAATTAGGTATATAATATTTCAGCTTAAATGTAGTATGATTTTGTGTTCTTTCTCCAGCTATATAGATCCTATTGAGGGATTAATCAAAGGGAAAGTTAGTTATATTATTGTTTCGATATGTTGTTCTTGGATAAACACATGATATAGTAACTTATTGAACTTTACGAAGATCAAGGCAATAACATAAATCTCTACTGATTTTTCGAAAGCAAGCTCAGCATGTTATTATTTCTTGAAAATTAGAAGAATGGACATCTTTCCAGAAATTAAAAGATTTTTGTACAATTGTCAAAATTGAATTGTGATACAGCATGTGTCACACAAGTCTATAATTTCTCGGTTAATTTGCATCACGAAATTCAGAATTTGGATTCTGGGACTGGGAAGATCGTTTGCAGCTTGGTTGTAATCTCATTAATTAATTGATTAGTTAATTAGTTACAGCCTTGCTAGAGGAAGTTTTTGCTAAATTTGTATGATCATATCACTCATCATTCTATGCTTTTTGGTAGGACTAAAGTATATATGTAGTAGCCCAGCTATAAATTTGACTGCATTTGACTAAATCTTGGTAAACAATCATATATGTTAATTGTATAATTTGATCACATCCATATTCTTAGTTGGCCGTTTTGCATGTAGTTATAATTAACAAGCCTTATATGTTCATCAAATACATCCCAATTCCCAAGCATATATACATTCAATTATTTAATAATCTTGTTTTCATGTTTATACTATTTTCTTTACCTTCGATTACAAAATACACCCCATTGTTCTCTAGCTAAAATTTAATGCAATTAGTAGGAAAAATTATTAATTCATAACTTCGATATTAATTATGTGGTTTCATATTACAATTCTAAGGCGTGAGATATCTTACTAATAAAGCTCTTATCCTACACAATATAATTACTAGTGTTAATTCATATTTGATCAGCGAGCTTTTCTTTATAATGAAGTTAATGTGAATATTCTAAAATGAACTATGCAACTAGAGAAATGAAACACAAAATATGAATAAATATTCAACTCAAAAACGAATAAAATATTAATAAAGTTCAAGATATATAGTATGATAGTAAAGCGATCTTATACGCCTAATCAGAGTAAACAATTGAGTGTGGTCTAATTAATCAGTCATTAATGCAATCGCGCCTATTTATATATAATACTAGAATTTGCCGATTCGTGCGATGCACGATAATTATTATAAATAAATAAATAAATAAAATTATAATTAAAATT
>JAYJMF010348856.1:0-11564 GCA_036873715.1 Salvia sclarea
TACTTTATACAACTTACACTACTTTTTCAACTCTCCTTAATTCTCGTGCCGAAAAGAAATGCACCAACAATTGAGGGATGGAGGGAGTATTATATTTCTTTCTTATATATTTTATCATATTTTTATTTTCCTTTCTCACGTTTTATCATTTATTTAAAGGTAAATATCATCTGAAATCCCGAATATACTCATTTTATTAAAAATGCTCTTAACTTTAATAAAAAAAATTAAAATCAAATCTATCAATTTTTTTTTATTAAAAATATCATGCATTCATTTTTCACCCCAAAAATTTCTGACAATGGAAAAAACATCAATTTTTCAACTTGGATAATTGAATTCATCGACTGGCCGTAAGATAAGATTATAAGAATAATTCAAAAATAATTCAAAGTCCACCATTTTTCAAAATGTTAAATCTTTTTATATTCTATTTGTCTCACTCCAAATGACACACTTTTCATTTTGGTGCGTCTCATTCCAATTGACACATTCCCAAAAAGGCAAACAATTAACACACAAACAAGTGGGCACATGGTAGAACCATGTTACTTTTACACTACAAACAAATACTTTCTTAATCCGTGTGCAAAAAGTAATGTGTCAGTTTAGAGTGAGACAGTTTAGAGTGAGACGGAGAGAGTATTAGTTTACGGGTGCTACTTCTGAGACGTGATTATTGCGAACCCCACAGAAGGCAACTCTTACTTTAGAAAAAAGACAAAATGATTAGTAAAAATATAGATGCAATTAATATAACAAAATTTAAGCTGTATGAACACATAGTGATATTCAAATAACATATATGTATTTACAATGTTCAAAAAGAAGAAATCCGGAATGTTGTATCCTCAACAATCATCTACAATATTTCATCATCAAGCTGGGGACATATTGAGGACTCCTCTACCGGAAGCGAAGGTGGGGTTCCAGGAGGTATACAAGCAGCGCCGTTCTCACCGGCACATATACACAGGGCTTCAGCTTCTCTTAGGGTTGAGTCGAGGTCGATCTGACCGCTCAATTCGTTGATGAATTTTAGGAGTGTGTCAAAATCCATCTGCTCCCCCATTATCTTCCTACGGTATCTCTTGAGGATGGCAACACACAGATATAGGTGTAGGTGCTCACTCAGATGGTGAGTCCACAGAACTTCCCATACGCACATTGTCTTATCGTAATCAAATTCCCTGCAGAAAAACAAGGGCTCGTCACACACACAACACAATACACGTATCTGTTTCAAGAGATGAGACGAGAAGAGGGGGGGCAGCAACACTTACCTCTTGAATTGTATCAGTAGCCAGCGGAAACAGAAGAAATAATTCAGGCAATCATTCTGCTTGAAATAGTTGTGTAATGGGCTGTCTAACACCTCGACCAGCTACATGACACGAAATAATATAGATTAGTTTGTTAACAATATCTGCAGTGTAAGATAGACTAGCAAAGAAAAGTGAAACAAGCCAGAAGAGTATATCAACTATTTACTGTTGGATTATTTGGTAGTACCACAGTATAACGTATATAAATTACTATTCAGAATATCTGTGTCAGTCTGACATGTAAAATGTTAAAGAGGCAAAAAACTTAATAGAGATTCTCATAGTTTGGCGCAATTTCAGAATATTTTTCCCTCCAATTAGATTTAAATCTTTCAGAATGCTCCTTGTATCATTAAAACCAGTAGTAGTAATTATAACTCCAACCCTCACGACCTTCAATACAATATAAAAACCGTCAAGTGATACTTTACATCAAAATGGAAATTAGGTAATAGATATCTCTCAAAGGAACTTCAAGAGGCAAATGAGATGATTCCCAATATGATGTAATGTGATATCTGTAAATAGAAGTAACACATTCTAAGTGGGCAAGCAAATGGAGGAAGAGAACCTTTGATAAAGCAAAAAGTTGAGAGTGCATCCCACTTTGATCACGATTGAAATTAGGTCCAAGGCGCTCCATAAGGTAAACAAAGCACCAAAAGGACTCAGATTCATCTCTCATCACATACAAGATTGGCGAGAGAAGATCACTCATACCCTGAGGCAAAAAACAAAGCATTCCAGTTAAGCAGAAGATGCACAACTGCATATATGGTCAAAATAGTTCCATAAAAGTTGCAAGAGTAATGACACCAAAAGGAAACTACCTGACAGTACCCAAGATCAAAGTTGTAAAATGAGTATGTCAACAGTATATCTCGCATGAGATACACATTAGGATTGTCATCCCCGTCATAAAATGACAGCGATCTGTCAGTCCTCACCTGAAATGAGAGCAGAAGTACACCTTCACTAAGAATACATCTTCTAGCATCTTGACAAAACATACTCGGGAATGAAAAAAATGTGACAGTAGACCCTACCACATCCTTATCAATAAGGCCTTTCCTCTCTCGAAATTTTGTAAATCGCTTTGCCTGCTCTGGGGAGATGCTCTAAGCAAAAAGTGACACAAGACTTACGTTTAGGAGCACTATATAAGATATATGTATTTTTCATGAATAAAACAATCATATGTACCAGGTTAAAGCATTAAATAGAACAAATCTGGACAAGACTGAAAATAGTCCTTTGTTATATCAGAATCATATGCCTCCTATTTCCAAATTAGGGTCCTGTCTCACGGAACATTTTCTATCAATTAGATTTCTATTTTGAGGCTTCTAATTAGTCAGGTCACAAATATGCCATCTATGACATGGCTCTCTTCAGAGGCACCACCGTCTAAGTGGTATAGAGTGAAATTCTGGAGTATGCCTTAAAATACTTGAGCTACTGAAATCTACATAAGTGATCGATCAAGTAATTGTTCGACAAGATATTATTGTACTATGAAAACCCAGAGTAAGATTCACTGGCTCCAACTGATCCCATTGGCTTTTAGAAAGAATCTATATAGTTTACATTAAACCTATGCTTTGGAGGTACCATCCTTGGAATAGAAGTATTTTTAGTTTAATGTCAGACAATAGCCACCCAAGAGATAGGCGAGACTAAATCCTCTTCATAATGGAAAGGCATAAACCCCCTCTTCCAGAACCTCATCCAAGGGCTTACTCCCAATTCTCAACTTCAAGTATCATCTTCAATTGCTGAGAACTCTTCCAATAACTTTCAAAAAGGACATTAAATGTGACTGCTTTTGCAACTTCTCTTATTATAGATAAATTAGTGGGCTTCAGGTTCTAATTTCTGTGGGAAAAGACCTCAAACTTAAAAGTATTGGTTTGAACTTAGAAGATATATAAATGAACCAATTCCAACAAATTACCAGTAACAGATTCAGAACAGCAATGGACGAGAAAAAATAAGAAAATATCAGAACTCAACAATCAACATATGGAGGAAGATGTTGAATCAACATATAGAGGAAGAGGACAAACCTGCCACTGTTTTTTTATTGTTTCGTACTCTGACTTCTTTACTGACATTAGGTACTCTCTCTCTGCAAATGTTGATTCATAGTTATGGTATCCTAATAAAAATCTCCAAACCTGGGAAGAGAGTTTTTTTTGCACAATGATTGAAAAGAAGAAAAAAAAAGTTAATCTACAAACTTTAACAAGTCAATCTATAAACTGTCAAGCATCAAAAGAAAAATTTCTTCCAATATGCACACCTCTTTTCGCAAATTGTGTTCAACACCCCCATAGAAGATTCTCTTTTTCAAAGCTATTGGATCCACTACTCGCCCTTCTGCATCCAAGAAGGTAGACCACTGCAAGGAAAAGTTTTGACACAGATGACATATAAAACAGACAGAGGAAGCAACACTTAAAGAAACGTAGATGACTCAGATAATAAATCCTGTGAAGAGAACAGCACAAATTCACTCCCTGGCTCAAATAAAGTGAAAAAGTATCCGTCGAGAACACAAACACACACAACGTATGAATGATGGAATAAATAAACAGAATACAACAGCCCTAGAACAAACAATCTTGTGCTAGCTTTCTGAATGACATTACTATACTGTTATACTATTCCTCAACGAAAGTCTTCCACATGACTGCATAGAAGAAAAATTGGAACATAAGAGGACAAGTATTAGGGGTTGAATGGAGCATTCAACTATTTCTTCCATGATCATCAACATTTATTGTAATATCCAACATTACAGAAATATAAAACTGACAAAAAGACGGCCCACGGGGGGTACAAGGTTGACTCAATCTGGTTTTGACCCAAGCAGATCATTTCAGAAATCATCAGACATGCAAACAGGTTTACCTCTTCTTGCCCCAAGGGTGACTGACGTGGCTTTCCCCACACCAGTGATAATTTGTCGATCTGCCAACATAAGAAGAACTGTCAACAATAACTTGATTGTGCTGTAGTGAACGAATGCATGAATGCTTTTCCATGATTTTACTATCAAAACACATAACATGCAAGCATTTTATGATTTATGTTCAAAGGGTTTCATTCAAACAAGATTTCACCTCCAATACCATAAGCAATGTCAAGGTTATCATTTCTACAATATGTAAACCCTTACCTGTATTTTCTCTATCAGCATTGCAATCTAAGCTAGTTCCATCTTTTTTTCATTCAGCTTAATTATATTTTATTTAGAAATATAATGAACTTTTTTCTTGATTTAAGGGAATGCTACATGTGTTTTTGTTCTTTTTGTTTTTCTACAAGATCTTGTGCACACTGTTATTAATATATGTTCTTATTAATACCCCTGAATGATGTTTGGCTTAACTAGATATAAGCTCATAGATGTAATATTGTAACCAGTGCCACAAAGTAAGCTGTACGCCACAACTTAAGCTGTAGATCGGTTCGTTTAGCAGTGGTTGACATTAAAAACATAAGAAAAAAGAGTTTGTGATACTGTAAAAACCATAAGCTCCTTCCTAAACCTCCTTAAAATTGATTAATTCAATGTCCTGACTATGGTGGCAGGCTGGCACCAACTAGTTTCCTCGGTGAAATTTTCTGGGTGTAGAAGGTACACAAATGAGACAGTCCCTAAAATGGATGTTTAAGCTAAACCATAACATATTCTGTGGAAAAACAGACTTGCAACAAGATTTTGACATCAAACTTGATAGAGGTTTTGACGCGTTAAAGTTACATTTTAGATTTTGACATCAAACTTGATGGAGGTTTTGACGCGATATTCATTAAAGTCACATTTTCAACTAAATGATGTATCATTCTTAAAAAGAGATTACAAGAAAGGTAAATATGTCTATAACCAGAACAACCAATACAAGGAAAAGTTGATACTACCCCAGATTAAATTGTCAAGAGATATCAGGCAAACAGCAAAGAGGCCACTAAAGACAAGTTTTTAGAAACAAAAACAAGATGTAAAGTTAATAAACTATTACCTCTACTGGATCTGCTGCTACAGGAACCTCATCAATACCATGTTGAGAATCATTTGATGATGTAATGTGATTAAATGCAGGTGATGACGGATCATCCTTCCACCCCTCATTAGAAGTAAAGCTATCAAGCTGGCTATCTCGAAAGAGTTGGGAAGTTGTTTCACGAGCAAATCGGGTAACAAGTGAAAATTTCTCCAATACTTGAATTGAAATGTCCCTGGCAGGATCATGATGCTTCTGTCTCCTGCCATTCTGAAAAATATTGGAGCTTTTATCTAACTCGCCCTTATCTGGATCAACAGCGGTGGGAGATTCACACACAGGAGTAAGAGCCCTAGGAAGCTCCAAGGAAGAAAGAGTCCTCTACATGAAGTAAAGGATTGCAGTTATTTGTAGCAGATTAGCCTATTCATACACAACTACACATGCAATCAGCTACTATACGCGCGCGCGGGGCGGCGGGGGGATGGGGACGTGTGACAGAAGCATCTAGCAATCTAATTTGCGCCAAATTAGATCTTAGTTATACCTGGAGGGGGTTTTGGAAATCATTCACAAGAAACACATTGGCATCATCTGCTGATCTGGAAATAAGAAATCAGTAAGCTTAACCGCTCTCACATCAAAATGGATACAAGTGTAAATATTTCACTTTTTCTTAAGAAATATATTTCATCATTTCTCAAACAACTAGATAAGAAAAATGTAGTCCAGACATTTCTCTTGACACCCCTTTAGGGGTGATTTAGTGGTGGATGGGTGACCCTGTATATGAAAGTATGAGTTGGAACCCCACTAATGCCTTCTAAATTCAGCCCATTGCACAAGGTTTGCCTAGCGTGACTTTTGTCTGCAGTTTGGAGCCTATTATACCATACAATAGCGGTTTACTCATAGTCACCTTCGAGTAGTGATTGAGGATTTCTCTAGGTCACCCCAAAAAATGTAAGTATACTTGATACAAGTTGTTTATATATTCATATTATTTATTTTAAGGTTGCTTTATCGTTTCACTATTTTTCGTGGTAGGGTACACAGTTCTTTCTTCAGATAAAGGCGACCAACAAGAAAAAGCAAAAGTAAATAATAAAAGCTTAAATCAGATCCATTAACTCATTGAAAGTTCATAGATGTTAAAAGAGAAAAATATTTACAAGGTAGTGATGGTAATCTACTGTAGTTGGTATCCTAGTTATATACTTATTTAGCAACTTTGAATGTGTTACAAGAAACATAAACCATTCTTTCAGTTTACTACACAAAAGAAATTACACAAGCAAAAGTTACACGCATTAGGTAAGAGGTAAACCATACCTGACAAGAACAACGTGCTGCTTGATGGTTGCAAGAAATTCTCGGACTCCTCCATTATAAAAATAAAGTGGAGGAAAAGCCAATCCTAAAAATCATACCGAATGTTAATGAATAATGCAATGATACTTTACCACCGGCCACCATATGTAAAGATGCCATCTCTCGTAAGTAAAGATTTAATGCTAAACACACGGATGTAAACACCTGGGAGTTGTATAATTCAAGAATGTAATTGGGTAGGACCGGCCAAAGAAACCAAATCAGAGGACAAGAAATATATTTTAGCCAATATCATGCCAAATGCAACACAAGCATAACGAAACATGGTTGTTAAAGTTCAGACGCTTTTTAACCACATGTGAAAGGTTTGAAACTGTTTTAGTTTTTTTTTTAATTGGCATTATAATACATACACAAGTCCTGATTCTTACTAAGCCAAAAATTTACTTACATGGGCATAACACATTCACTTTAATTTTCTTTTGTTTATAAAAGGGAGTTCTAAATCCACTTAGTGGCTATTATTTGAGTTGTCCTAGTAATGTTCAATTGCTCCAAAAGCAGGAGTCTCACAAATCTCCATAATACTATACAGATACATGCAACAATACCTTGATTCTCAATATCATGCATGCTACATCTCCTAATGATACTAAAACTGTCCTCAGAAATCCTCAGTTAATGCATCAACCAACAAACCACACTTCACTAAAAGGCTTATATCATTAAGAAGCAAAATAGAATACAATAATGGAAATACATTGAAATTACACATATCAGATTACTATTATACTATGATTACCTGATGACATAACTACAATGATATACTGCCAACCCAGGGTCGGAGTGTGTCTACGTATTGATCGAATATCTGAAAACGGCACAGCCCTGATAGTATAAAGATTCTTATCTGCACCACATAGTGGGAAGTAAGCAATATATTTATGTATTGGAAGACAATTTTTTTTGCATAAGATAGAAAAGTTATAGGATCTGAAACTCTACCTTTCTCAGACAATCTTGCATTTGAACTTTGCCCTTTGTAAGGTAGCCATGTCTACATCAAGAAAAAAGGGAAGGCTAATTGCATTTCATGGTTCAGAATACACTATTCATAGAACTCGATGCACTTGTACTACTAGTGGATTCAAAAATAACTGACAAATAGGATACTTTTGATATTCAAAGCCAAATTCAATCCTAATACTTTCTAGACTAAGTAGTTCAAACTGGTAAATTGACTTAGCAGGAAAGAAAATGAACAATGTACAAAACCCATTTTAAATCATAAGAAGCTTATTTGTATAATAAACTTAGCAATCAAATCAAAGTGTGAAAAACAATGTTAATATTTATGCGATATACTAGACCACTCTGTTTTAAACACATTTCCCTTCCGCATGAAACCAAATAAATCTGTATTTCTTAATCGTATGCCATTTCTGTGATGATGCGTAATTCAAAATAAAAATTGATAGCAGGCGGTATAGGAATTACACTGGGTTTCACTATATTAAATGAGCTACTCTTCCATAAGAAACAATAAAACTTACAACCAAGAAAAGATTAATATCAGAACCACCAAATCAGCAATCCAAAATCGTAATGAAATTTGCTCGTGAATAAAATGAATAGGCAGTACCATTGAAAGAGCATTTCCTTGCTTAATCAACTTTAATCGACCACTAATTCTCTCGGAAGCAAACTGAGTAGGATGTATTGTCACATTATCCTTAGTATAAACAATCTCTGCACCTTCCGGCTCGTTGGGCGTGCTTCGTCCGAGGCTGTCATTCCTACTTATGCTTAGAGGTCCCTAAAAGGAATCAATCGAACCAAATGTAAGGGGAATTTGAGAAATTAATTGGATTCATACAATAATTAATTAATAAAAAATATATATAAACAAAAGAATCGATTCAGCTGTTGCATTTATGAGGAAGTCAGCAATGATTAAGATTGAAAGAAAACAGAATTAAGCAAAAATCTGTACAACATCCATATTTGTAGAGATTACCTGTTGAATCGAGGCGGCATAATCGGCATCATCCGACAAATCATGTACGTCAGGTTCATGCATCGTTAAGCTATATTCACGAATCGGAGCAAGCAATAAGCGAGCGAGAGAAGGGGGTGGGGAGGATCGCGTCTGATTCCTTGGAGACGAAGGAGACGGAAGAGGGATTTTTCTTTGTATTTATTTATTAAATGTTTGCCAAAAATTATGAAAAGCTAAGAGAGAGAGAGGAAAGAGGAACATCTAAGTTGGGGCCCGCAGTGCAGTTGGGGTTGTTTTCATTTATTTGTAAGCTATTTTATTCACCGTTCCTTTCTTTCTCTTCATAGTCCAATAATTTGATTAAATTAATTATTGTTGTTTTATAATTAAGCTGTGATTGTTATTTTTAGTAGTTTTTTAGAGATGGTTTACACCGTCAGATAATGGTAAATTTGAGTCCAATAAAATTATAATCACTCTTTATTTAAAGAATTTATCTTGGAAAATTATAGGCGCATGGCAAAATGGTCTGACAGCTAATATACATTTTAATTATTTTTTAGGACATTGAACACGGGATTGTGAATATCATAATCCTCATTATACAATGTTCCATGTTTGGTCTCATTTTGTGAGAATTTGTTATGTGTTCGTTGGTATCATGTGTTGGTGTGTGTTGCTCGTTTTGTACCTTTTGATTGCCATATTTGTAGATTTGTACTAATCTCGTGCTCCTCGTATTTTGATAGGAAAGACGACAAACTTTGGAAAAAGATAAATAAAGATTTGATGTTTGCAAACTTTATAGGATTGAAGTACGTCTCGATACGAGTTCGTAGGTGAACACGGATCGAGAATCGGAGTTCAAACGAATGAGATACGAGCGAATCAAGTAAGGCGCGCGCACAACGTCGCCGCCGGCGCGGGGTGCCCGCGCCGCTTCTGCCAGCGTGGGTCGCGCGCTGCTTCCGCCGGCGCGGGGTGCCAACAACGTTTCTACCAGCGCGGGTCGCGCAACGCGCCCACCGGCCCAGGTCTCCTACAGGCGCGGGATGGGGCGGCTATGAAGCCCTTTTTGCTAGGTTTTTGATATAATTCTTGTTCCACACTTGGAATTTGTGATTCGAACACAAAGTATTGAGAATCAACACTCCTCAATCATCGCTTTACATTTGTTTGTGGTAATCTCAAGTTCCTTAGTTTTCTTTATTTTTCATTCTACGACCCGTAGTTAATTTAATCGCTTATTTATTGCTTTCTCGTTCTTGATTTCTTTGAGTAATTCTTATTATTTGTTTTGCAAACCTTTAATCCATTCAATCATGCTAGGGTTTAATAGAATTAATTATTCGTTCTTAGATTTACAGTTTAACCTTCGTCTAGGTAAGTTAATTGCTTTCTTTCATTCCGCCTAGTTAATTAGTAGATAAAGGAGTGACGCGAAAGACCCAATCCAAGTTTAGAGTGTTTAGGATTTTTATTGTTTTTTGTGTGCGATGTAGATTTAGCCCTGCTTAGCCTTCCTTGAGAATACGACTTGGGTTAGCTCATCTCACTAGAATGATCTCGTTCTATTACGAGCAACTTTAGGTGTAGAAAATTGGAACACCATACTCCACTACAACTAAAGTAAACTACATTTTATTAAAACCCGCACCGAATCAAATGATGCATTATCTTGGTGGATGGAGGGAGTATGTTTTAATTTGCTTCTTATTCAATTCATAAACTATTAGCACAATTTAAAATATTTTATTATTTCTTAGATAAATGAAGTTTATCAAAAATGTTCTATGCAATCATATGAAAGATAAATTATCAAATTTTTTGCTTAGTGTCTTGCATTGAAATAATGACTTTATAAATACTACTGAAATGATTATGCAACGATTTCATAACATAACATATAAATAGAATGCAATAATATCATTGTGTTTAACTTGGCTTTTAAATGTTGAGGTGTTCTTTTAAATATGATTATGATATTACTAAAATTATTATTTTATTTTTATTTCAAAAATTATTTGTATGAATTTATATATTTCCTTCACCCCATGAAACTTGAGGCGTATATTTCTTTTCGAGTTGTCCGAAGAAGCTTGAGACGTTTATCTTTTAGGACACCTTTATTACACACAAAATTTTAAATAATATTATACTCCCTCCGTCCTATAAAAATAGGCCTAAGAGGCATGGCACGGGTTTTAAGAAAATATTGGTAAAGTTATTGAGAGTGGATAAATATTGGTAAAGTTATTGTGAGTGGAGAAAGGGATCCACATTATTGTGAGTGAATTTGTAAAAAATTTAAAAAGAAAGAATAAAATATTATGGGAAAGTTTTCATAATGAATTGTGACTAATTTTGCAGGACGTCCCAAAAAGGAATTAATTGCCTATTTTTACAGGACGAAATGAGTATATTCTTATATTAATATTTTACACCTTTTCAACTCTCTGTAAATATGGTGCCCAAAAAATTGCCTCAAGTTTTCATCAAACAGATGGAATATTTATTATATTTTGGGCCCCTTAAACCGAAAATCTGGCTCTACTGCTTGTGCCAAGTACAGTGCAATGGAGGAAGTATTTGTTTTAAAGAAAATACTCGGCACTTAATTTCGTGGCCCAAATAGATCTCACCTTCGGCCATTCCCTGCCCAGATTTCTGCATATGTCAATTGTCTCTTACTCCACTCTGTCTAATGATTACTTTTACTTAATTACCCTAGCAATGGGTCGGGTACTTACCCATTAAGTATTTCCCAAACCCAAACCCGGCTAAAATTTTCAAACCCAAACCCGACCCAAACCCGTCACGAGTATTAACTTTATGACCCAAACCCGACCCGCTCCCATTGGGTAATACCCGCTAATTACCCACCCAAACCCGTTTAGA
>JAYJMF010348977.1:0-11548 GCA_036873715.1 Salvia sclarea
TATTGGTGGGATTAATAATCACACCAAATGTGGTGTGATTATTAATCCCACCAATAATCACACATTTGAGTGAAAAGAAGGGCATAAAGAGTGATGGAGTTCATAAAAAGGAGGGAGGATGGATTAAAAAAATGAGCTTTAAAGGGTAATTTTGCTATCAATCTAATCCATTTAATCAAGGAAACCAAACGACTCCATTGGGTATGTTGTTAAAACTTACTGGATTGCTGCAATTGCGTGAGAGCACGGGATTTCGTCAGTCTTCAAGACCCCGCATTTACATGTTCGGTTGTACAGGTCCACGAAAAAAGTGCGATGGTTATGCTTGACTCGGTAAGCTGTGGGACTCAGTTGCTTGGGCGTATAATGAAGTGATGCTCGTTCGGCCTCCGCAATCCTCTTGTGCGCTTTATCAGTAAGAACATAGTTCTATATTTGTATATTTATCTATTCTAGTATCCGCACGTGGGTGAAGGGAATTCGCTCGTTAGTGGATAGAATCCGCCCGCGGTTGATAAATGTATATTTATCTATTCTAGTATCCGCCCGTGGTGAAGGAAATCCGCTCGTCAATGGATAGAATCCGCCCGCGGTTGATAAGTGTATAGAATATCAATTAAAATCCATTTCTTTTAATTGATGTAACTGACAAATCCGCCCACATGATATCCACCCGTAAGAGGGTTATCCACTCGCCGTCTTTGCCATGTCAGCCTACTTTTCAAATTTCAATTTTTATTTCGGTTAAGGTTGTGTTATCCGCTCGCTATGCAAACACGTTATCCGCTCGCTGTCTTGTAATCCGTCCGTTATAATGTTGATTGATGACTGTCTCTTTAATTTCCATCTATCCTTTGTCTTTTGTGAGCATTAAATTCAGAAAGTGGAGAATCTGCCATGATTTTTATAGAAGAAGTACATATAAACTCGAAAAAGCTCAAATGTGTAAGAATTATGTAAGAATAATCTTACACAAAGTACGAAAAGCATTTGACCGATTGTGACATTAGGGGCAAAAATGTCCATTTGGTTATGTGTTGCATATTTCTTATGAATTTGGGCAAAAATAAATGCATTTTCAAAATAAATGTCATATTTGGGTCTGTTTCTTATAACATTGCATTTGGTCTGTTTCTTATGACACTGATGCATTTTCAAAATAAATGTCATATTTGGGTCTGCATATTTCACTTGCTAAGCATCACATTACATTGTAGCATCAATATCTCATCCACAAATTGTCTTTAAAAGTTCCAAAATACATTTTCATACTAAATTTGCAGTCAACAATAGCAATCTATAAGATCATTTCTACTCAAAGTAACTTAAGATTTCCAAGTATGACATTAATTAATTCCATCTATAACCAGCATACCGGTGTAGAAGGGCGTACACTCATTTTTACATATCGCGAATTGTCAGTTTCGCATAGTGTATTACCAAAGATAAAAGGTTTACAGAATTTAGTGGTCGAGATGATTAATTGGAAAACTCGAGCTTCGAAACGTCATTGCCGCCGGTGGCCATTTATTGCAGAAAATCTACCATTAAAATTTGAACCCCACTCACTGCATGCGTTTCAACTCTTCCTGTTTGCTGTGTTATTTTATTTTTTAAGGAGAAATAAAAATTAAAAATTATAGGGAAAATCCTCAAGGTTTGTCCAAAAAAACACTTATGTTCCGAGTCAATTAAGTCATTATCATTTTATGGATAAATTTCTGCCTCCAATAGATCACGTTAATGAGTTTCTTGTATCTTATTGAAAATGTCAGGGGTATTTGCTCTTTATGAAAAATTGTAATTTTATAAAATTTTCACTGCAATTTCGTGTAGTGATCTCTAAAAGTATATTATAAATCTAAAATTATTAGCAAATCTAGAAGAAAAGGGAAAAAAATTGAAATCACACACTAACGTTATTTATTACTATATATTTACATTTCTTTTTCTTATATATAATAATTATGTATACATAAAAATTTGTCTCGGATTTAAAATTGTTATAACTTGTTTATTCTTCCATTTTTAACGTACTATATATCAAATTAAGTTCGTCATATGATCTTAAATTCAAGATGCACATTAAAAATTCTTTTATTAGTGAGATAATAATATTTTGAGAAAGAATGAAAATTTATAAATAAACACAAAAGAGCATTTCGTTAAAAAATTGAAAAAATTATTATTGATGTAACCACTATGTGGAAATGATGCAACATGCATGATGGCTTAAATTATTAATTTATTTTTTTCTAATTTTTAAACATAAAACAAACCATTGATTTTGAAGAAATTATAAAATTGTCATTAAAATTAAAATTAATTTTAAATTGATTTGAAAAATTGTATTCCCTTTTTATAATGGTATAAATTATGAGAATATTACATACATAAAATCAACTAATTATTATTATTGAGTTAGAAAGTAATAGACAAAACTAATGTATTAATAATACATTAACATTTTAAACTATACTTCTAAAAAAGTATTCAAAATATTTCTTTGAAGCAATATACTAATGTATTTAACGCTTTTAAATAATAAAGCCCACACACTCATACATATTAAACCCATCTTTTTGAGTTTAATTTGAATTTAGTAGTTATTCACTAGATTCGATTAGACTAGGTTTTAACTTTTAACTAAAATTCGAACTTATATTCATCTGAATATTCACTATATTAGTGAATATAAATAACAATAGTCTAGGTTTTCTAGCCAATATTAATCCTAATAAGTTTAGGTTTTGCTATTAATTGTATAAATAATACTTTTTCCTTATATCTTTTATTTAAAAAATAATTAAAATTATGAGTTTTTATATTAAATAGCACTTTGACATTTGCGGGTGTGTGAGTCGAGATAATAGTCTTTGAAGAAGGGTTGGGAAAGTGGGAAAGGGTAAAAGGAAAAGGACAATTTACTTTTGCTTTTTACAAAATTTGAGTTGATTTTTCTTTTTATTTTTTTATTTTCCATCTAAATTTTTACTAACATAAAATAATATCCTAATTCATAATTAAACATGGGCAATAAATATTAAGCTAATTCCTAACTAAACGTTAAGTTCAGTATGCTTCTTTTTCTTTATTTTCCTAATTAATTCATTGTGTTTGTGTATTAATTTTGTTTTAAAAATCGTGTGCTTAGTTTTGAAATATGGGAGAAGACGTGTTGTTGTGTGGTTTTTGGTAAAATTGCTTCTTTGACTTTTAATTGTAAAAGCCACTCAAAGTCATAACTAAAAATAAGGGTAATTATGTCTTTCTCTGTAATCATCTTCTTTCCCTTTCTTTCTTTTTCCTTTTTGTAACCTGCAACTCCAACAATGGCTATGGCAATGGCTGCCTTCTTCGAAACCTTGACTTCTACTTCGAGACGGCGGGGGCTGACAAAGGAAAAGCTTCCGATAACTAGGAAAACTTATTCTCTGCAACGTAGTGGTGGGGGCTGAAGCATAAAAAATAAAATTTTCAAAAATTTCTAAGAACTAAAAAAAAAATTGGGTTAGTGGGGGCTTCAGCCTACTATGAGATCCGCCACTGCCAAATAGTGACGGATGTACATGGTGACAGGGGTACAGCTGTACCCCCATTATTAAAATATATATATATATATATACATTATTTCCACTTAAACTAGATTTGTATCCCCAATAAAAATTAAAAAAAATAAAATAAAAGAAACTATAACTAAAAGGAATTAATAAAAGAAACAATAAAAGAAAAGGAAAAAAAAAGGCAAAGAAGGAAACGCAGAAGCAAAACAGAAGGCAGAACAGCGCCACGGTGAAAAAAAGAAAAAAACGCAGAGGAGTTGGGGGCTATTTCTGGAGGCGATTTCTTCCTCTTCTTTTTCTCGATTTTTGGAGGTTAGAACCCCAATTAATTTCTTAGTTCCACTATCATCTCAAATCTCAACTTTAAGTTACTACTCCCTCCGTCCCATTCATAATATCCCACTTACCTATATTGTTTGTCCACTCAAAAAAAAATGCACACAAAAGCATGTGAACCCAATGTGGGCCACACCACCTTACACTCATCAATTTTGGCTTCTTAATCTCCGTGCCCAAAAGCAATGGGACATTATGAATAGGACAGATGGAGTATTACATTTTATTTTTCTAAATTAGGTTTATCATGCCCAATTAATTTCTTTTTTTATTTATTTATTTGATAATTTATATGCGAATTTGAGGAATGAATTTGTTTGGGTTAATGCTTTGGTTTAGTTTTCTTTTAAAATTCTTATATTTGAGTGTTGAATTTGGATATAGGAATGACAAGTGAAACACCTATGTCAAAAAAATCAAAAGGAATGTCAAAACAACCCGATCTTCGAGAATTTATGTTCAAGAAAAGGAAATCTCAAGAGAGTTCGAGTAATTCAAATGCTAGTGTGTCTCCTACAAGTAATTCACCTCAATCTCAAGAAAATGCTATGAATTTGAGTGGTTCAAGTAATAGTAATGTGCCATTAGAGGAGGATAAAGAATTGATTTATGATGTTGAACTTCTTCCGAATGATCCGGGAAAAAGAATAAGCATAATGGATTATCCTCCAAATCAACGAGATGCGGTTAGGAGAGCTTATATTCTTAAGAAGCCTTGTCAACCCAAATCTCATGATTTTCCTCAAAAAGATTGTGGAGGTTTGCGCCGCTTTAGTGTTTCTTGGTTTGAAAAATGGGATTGGCTTGAATATAGCATTGAGAAAGATGCCGCATTTTGTTTTGTTTGTTATTTATTCAAGAATGAAGTTATAATCAATGCCTGGGGAGATGCATTTGTGAATGAAGGATTTAAGTCGTGGAATAAACCGGCGAGGTTTTTGAAACATGTTGGTGGAGTTAAAAGTAGTCACAATCTTGCTTATGAGAAATATGTGAACTTAAGAGATGGCAAAAAAAAATCAATTGTTGTTTCTTTTGACAATGCCACCGATGCGATGAAACTCGCGTATGATGTTCGCTTGAAAGCTTCTATTTCTTGTTTGAGTTATCTATTGCGACAAGGGATGACATTCCGTGGGTATAGAGAAAGTGAAGAATCTATTAATAGGGGAAATTTTCTTGAGCTTTTGAAATTCCTAAGGACACATAACGAACTTATTTTCAATGTCACTATGGAAAAAGCTCCCGGTAATTGCCAATTGACATCTCCAACAATTCAAAAAGATGTTGTCAATTGTTGTGCTAAAGAAACAACTAAAAACTTTTTGGAGGAGCTTGGTGATGACTATTTTGCTATATTAGCCGATGAGTCCAGTGATGTGTCTCAAAAGGAACAACTAGCTCTCTGTTTACGTTATGTTGAGAGGAAAGGAAAGGCAGTGGAACGATTTCTTGGACTTGTTCATGTTGGTGATACTACGGCTTTGTCTTTTAGAAGTGCAATTGTGTCTTTACTTGTCGAACATTCATTGAGTCCATCTAAGATACGAGGGAAAGAATATGATGGGGCTAGTAACATGAAGGGTGAGATAAATGGTCTTAAGACATTGATTATGGAAGATGCTCTAAATGCTTACTATGTTCATTGCTTTGCTCATCAACTTCAACTAACTCTTGTAGCAATTGCCAAAAGGAACAATGAGTGTGTTTGGCTATTTGATACACTAACAATGTTCTTGAATGTGATTGGAGTTTCTTGTAAGAGAAGGGAAATGATTCGAGATATTCAAGCACAAAAGGTTGCTCAAGCCTTGGAAATCGGTGAACTTGAAACAGGTATGGGGTTAAATCAAGAGCTTGGTTTGAGTCGGCCCGGAGATACTCGTTGTGGTTCTCATTTTAGAACTCTTTTGAATGTTACGAGCTTGTTTTCTACAATTGTTGAAGTTCTTATGGGGATTGGGGGTAATGGCTTCAATTCGGATGATAGAGCTAAAGCTCAAGGCATTTTGTACTCAATAGAGTCATTTGATTTTGTTTTTATGGCACAACTAATGACTACTATACTTGGGTACACTAATGTTTTGTGTCTTGCTTTGCAAAGACGGGATCAAGACATTGTTAATGCTATGAGGGTTGTCACTGCAACCAAAGTCATATTACAGAAAATGAGGGAGAATGGATGGGAGACTCACTTGAACAAGGTAATCTCATTTTGTAATGATAGTGGCATTGTTGTTCCGGATATGGAGTCTCGTTATATCCCTCAAGGAAGATCAAAGCGTTTTGTACAAGTTTCATATCTCCATCATTTTCGGGTTGATGTGTTTATAGAAGTAATTGATTTACTACTTCAAGAACTTGACAATCGATTTGATGAGGTCAATATGGAGTTGCTCAAATGCATGGCTTGCTTAAATCCAATTGATGGCTTCTCTTCTTTTGACAAGGAAAAGGTACTCAAACTTGCCACTTTTTATCCCTCTGAATTTTCTGGAATTGATTTGGTTACTCTTGAATACCAACTTGATATATTCATTGAAGATATCAAAAGAGATGAGGAGTTCCAAAATTTGCATGATATTAGTGCTCTTTCGATGAAGCTTGTTCAAACAAAGAGACATATAACTTATCCTCTTGTGTTTTTACTCATAAAGTTAGTGTTGATTCTTCCGGTTGCTACTGCAAGTGTAGAGAGAGCTTTTTCTGGGATGACTTATATCAAGAATAAGTTACGAAATAGCATTGGGGAACAATTTTTGAATGATTGCTTGGTTACTTTCATTGAGAATGATTTATTCCTACAAGCTTCCGATGACGAGGTTGTCAATCGCTTTCAGGAGATGAAAACTCGTCGAAGAATAAATTAGGTTGATATGTAATTTTTATTTTTATTTTATTTTTTTTATTTTTTTTTGAAACATGTATGACTTTGATATTCCTTCATGTTATGAGACTTTTTTTCATATTATATTTTTTTATATGTTGTTATATGAATTATAATATTTATCGTATTCGTACCCCCGGATTCAAAATCCTGGATCTGCCTCTGATCAATGCATGAACTGTTAAGTTATATAATCAGTTAGTCTACATTCAAACAGTTAATCAATGCATGAACTGTTAAGTTATATAATCAAAGGTTCTCTAAGTAAAGAGAGTAATGGCCACTGTAATCCACACGTAGCTGATAGTTATTTATCCATATGATAAGCTAATACGGTACTCGTCTTCCTTGTTGAGACTTTTTTCCTTCTTTTTTAAAGGTTTTTACTTGTAGGATTTCAATGAGGCAGTCCGTTTTAGTTCATATTGATTCTTTGAGGGGATATTAACTTATTCTAGAGAGTTTTTCCTTCCTTTCGTCATTCTTTAAGTTATTTTCTTCCAGTTATACCCTTGGATATTTGCATTATACTTTTTCAATGAATTCAATTACCCAAAAAAGAACTTTCCCATAATAGAAATACCTAAATAAGAATTCATCATCAAATAAATAAATAGAATTTAATATTAACCAAGAAACATTCTCTATCATTATTCCTTTTCTACTTTTAGTTGTACGTCAAGCTAAAGCTCCTATGCAATAATATCCATTAAAACATACATTAACAATACATAGTAATCTCACCAACAATTTTCGAACGTTGGTTTTGAATGGTGCACGCGAAACTATAGATCTCCATTGTTGGTAACTAAAACTACAAGCCACAAATTGACATCTCAACTAAATTTTATTTTCCTATTTATCTCTTTCTTTAATCGTAAAATATTATTGTATCAAGTAACAAGATGACGATGAAAATGAAATTTGCAAATTTCTTAGTCGTATTGCTACTGGTGAGCTTGTTCGTGTTTGTTACAGCTAACACCAATCATGTTGATGACCAAAAAGTTGCGGATTCACCAACCGGTAACAATGGTGGGCCAAGCCCAGGTGTCGGACATAAGAAGGAGGTAGGAGAGCAAAAGGAGGTAGGAGAGCATGAGCATAAACATAAGGAGCAGACTGGAGAACATGAGGTAGGAGATCACAAGCATAAGAAGGAAGCAGGAGAGCATGAGCATAAGAACAAGGCAGGAAAACATGAGGCAGACGAGCATAAACATAAGAAGAAGACAGGAGAGGATAAACATAAAGAGGATGCAAAAGAGCATGAGGTAGGAGAGCATAAGCATAAGAAGGAAGGAGGAGAGCATGGGCATAAGGAAAAGGCAGGAAAACATGAGGTAGAAGAGCATAAAAATAAGAAGAAGGCAGGAGAACATAAGCATAAGAAGGAAGCGGGAGAGAATGAGCATAAAAAGAAGACAGAAGAACATGAGGAAGAAGAACATAAGCATAAGAAAAAGACAGGAGAGCATGAGCATAAGAAGAAGAAAGAAGATCATGAGGAAGAAGAACATACACATAAGAAAAGGGAAGGAGAGCATAAGCATAAGGAGGAGGCTGAAAAGCATGAAGGAAAAGAGCACAACCATAAGAAGGAGGCCGAAGAACATGAGGCAGGAGAGCATAAGAATAAGAAGGAGACATGAGAGCATAAGCACAGGAAGGAGGCAAGAGAGGATAAACATAACAAGGAGGTCGGAGAAGATCAACATGCAGGTCCTAGTCGTGGGGGTGATGGTCACTAATATAAACACTCATGCATTATATTTCCCAGGGCCATAAATAACTAGATTTATATAACAATATTTTTTTTGTTTATTTTTCTAAAGACGATCAATTTTTTGTTTGCATGTTATTTTTCTCAATAATTTTGTGTGTTGTAGTTGGTAGGACGATCTTCTTTTATTTCTTAATTTTCCTTATTTGTTATAAGGTACTGTAAAAACATTAACCTTTTCATTTATACATGTCAATAAAATAATTAGATGTTGTATAAAAAAATGGACAAGCATTCTTGTCTACTAATGATCTACTTTGACGACGATGTCATGCTTATATAATATAAATATGGTCGGAAAATTCTTGCTATAGATTTTATTTCATTCCTAGTTCTAATTCCCTAGAAATGGAGAAAAAAAATCTTAATAGTGAGACTTGTATATATGACTAACTGAAAATAATATATTATTGAATATTTCCCCCGTCCACAAACCGTCTGCCATATTTTCCTTTTTTGTTCGTCCACAAATTATTTGTCACTTTCCATTTATGGTAGATTTTTAACCCAACTTTTTCAACTCTCAATACACTTTTTCAATTCTCAATACACATTTTCAATTAAGTCAACAAAATTATTAAAACTCGTGTCGGTCGTGGACGGAGGAAGTACTATATATAACTAGAATATTACTCGTGCTATGCCCAATTGATAATTCTCCTTAAAATATTCTCTTTAAGCAAAACTACGAATAAAAGTAAAACCTTTTAGCACTCCATTTTGAAATCTCTTTGGATTTGTAAGAGACAGAGGAATGAGCGAGAAGAGAAATCATTGGTATCAGTAGTTCCGCACCTACGTAAGGTGTAATTCAATTCTCCATAATTAATAGAGGCATGTGAAAACAAATAAAAATATAATAGGAGGCGAAGTATAATAGAAAGAAAATCATAAACTTATTAGCTTTCTTTGTTACATTCTTATATAGACGATGCTCATTTATCCAACTAAGGGGGTTAGCTATTTAGTTCATATCTCCCATGATCACTTCATTTTCCATAATGTAGACCTTATTCGATATATCTCAGCATTTGTCTTCATCAAGTCATACAAAGTAATAATCCACTATCTATCTTGTTTTATCTCAATAGAACTTCTTGATCAAAATCATAAACAAATGGATACTTAATGCACATCATCAATGGTTTTAGAAATATTTTTTAATCATGATAAAATCCTTATTGTTAGACTCATTATTGCATGAAGGAGAATCAACACTTGATGACCAATTAATCTTTAATATATGTACCTACAATGGAAAATAAATAAAAGTTGCTCTCTTTTGCTTTAATAAAATGAAAGAGGATAGATATTGCTAGTGAAAACTTGATATCTCGAAACATATATTCAAGAAAAACCTATCATGCCCATGCTAGCTCTATAAATTATTTGAGCGAATGTAGCTATCGTGAGAAGTAGTCGGGAAAATTAAAATGTATTCAACAACAAAAAATTGGACCACAAACAACAGAAAATTGAGTAAATATTTTAGTTTTAGAAAATTGGGTAAAGGTTTAAGATATGCTATTTATTGGTCCTTCAGAGGACAACATGTTCTTTTGCTCAAACATGACACATCAGCTATAAAATTAACAAAAGAGTTTGTTAATTTTGAGATGCCAAAAGAATAATCACAAATTCCATCCATCATATGCGCTACTAAAACATATGATTCTATTGATAGCTCAAGTTATTATCTTACAAAACATGCCATTGCCAACAATTGTACAAACACAAATCTACTCGACAAACTTACGAACACAAAAACATGCAAAAGCATATGAATTAAATTGCTAATTAATGATCCTTCCCAAGTAGTCGGAGACACTGTTGTCGGATGTACCTTTGAAACCACGTTTCATAAACATGTGTCTAATAAAATTCCTGAGTCAGTCGTCGGCCTTTGTTGAAGCAGGTCAACTTTATGTTACTTGATTTATGATAAAAACACATATATCATTCTATTTTCGCCACCCCTTTTCCCATACGAAAACAAACTTGCATCGCATATTGCAGAATCACAAAGATTGTAAGTTATGTTTTATTCTTTGATGGCTTCTAATCTATAGCTGAATTCGTACATTCCTCAAATGTTGTGTCCATGGGCGGATCTATGTATAAGCTGCACCGGGCTCCAGCCCAGTGCAGCTTCCAAGTTTTTTTTTATTATATTTATGTATTATATCATGCCCAAATTAAATTTAGCACAGTCTAAAATAATTAAAAAATTAAAACAAAACAATATATTTTTATCAAATTGCTCTATCACTGTCTCACTGGCTAAGAAAATGTTTTATTAGACAGTAAGGTCCAACATTATAAATGTGATGTGATACGGTGATAGTGATGCAATAGTTTCAAGTTTCTATATTTATGGAGCTGAGTCAACAATTTACTTAGTTTTATTTATTAAAGTCCCACATAGCTAAATTTATGTGAACATCGAAAAATATGGTATTTATTATAAAATTTAACGCGCCGAAGTGATTATATTTTTCAGCTCACTCCTATAATAAATCCTGGATCCGCCCCTCGTTGTGTCATATTGTTTCGAAGCACATCGTCTTTCACTTTGCACATGTGGCAATGATAGACGCCAGAGCAGCAGAAGTAATGATATAGATTTCACCGATGGAGGGAAGCTTCAACGCGGAAATTAAAGAATTCTCCGACATGCAATCCAGGTTCAGCTATTCTATTTCCATTCTGTTATAAATAGATTGATGAACACTGAAAGTGTTGCTTCCACTTAGAATAGATGTTGCGTCTGGTGTTGAGATAACAATTACATACACAGAGAGTATTTTGCAGCGGAATGATAGACTGTGAACGAAAAAGAAAGACAAAAGAAAGTATTTTTGTGCAGATTATATGAATATAACCTGCACAGTGCCGTATGACGAAAATCAACTATAGGAGATAAAAGTTACATCCCGTAACGTACTACCTTGACAACCTCAAGGAGTACAAACACACTCA
>JAYJMF010348988.1:0-11547 GCA_036873715.1 Salvia sclarea
GGTACTCTATATGAATGAACTGTGTTTTAAGTGGTACTTCATGTTATATGAAATGGTACTACATGTATTGATGAATGATACTTTAGCCTGACAGAAATGTGCCTCAATTGTAATTTCAACCAACACATCACCAAATTAATCTCCTATACTCATTTTATCAAAATTTCAGCATCTCCACAACATCAATTCATAGTAATATATCACATATCCATTATCAATATCAATATCCATCCATAGATCTTGCTAGATCTAACATGCAACACATTTTCATGCCCTCAAATGTACAATCAAACACATAACCAAGAGTTAACACACCATTACTCATCAAATTCCTAGATCTACACATGCATACATATCATTCATCATAACTTAGGCCATACATACATCAAAGCTTGGTAAAGTCCTAGATCTATGTCTATAACACACATGCAAGCTTGTAGACTTAACAATGGTGGCTTAACTTCTCATGATCTACCTCCTATGTGTTATGCATGTAAGCTACAAGAGGGGATGTAGGTTTTTACCAACCTTGAAACTTGAAGAGAAGTAAAGAGATGGAGAAGTTGATGGTGGACATGGCTACGGTCGAGGTGGTGTTTGGCAACGGCGGCGGTGGCGATGGTGATGAGGTTCGCGGCGACGGCGACTTGGAAGGAGTGGAGGCCGAAGCTCCTTGAGTGAGGAAGAAGGCCGAAATTTAGAGAGAAGGAGGAGAACTTAGAGAGCTAGAGAGAGAGGGTGAAAGTTATGAAATGAATTGTGTGAAGTGTGGTTTGGGAGTATTGATGGTTTTGTTGCCATGGTGGTGTTAGTCACCCCCTAGGTGGCGATCAAGAGGAGGAATTTGGTGTTGTGTGGAAATGCCATATTCCTTGATTTGACCAGGGTTAGAGATGTAGTAAATATTTATGTTAGTGGTGATAGATGGGTGTATTAATGCTAAAGCTTGTAGTAATGAAGCATGATATAGAAGTGATGGTTGTAGGGGTATGGCTTGTTCAAAAATTTATCCCATGTTGCATAGTGTAGAGGCCGAAATTTAGCTAGTGAAATGCATGGGATTTCTTGTTTATAAGTTATGATTTTTGGTAGTAGGAATTAATCATGATATTTGGGGTTGAATCCGATGATGATTGGGATCTACAAACTTTGAAATTTTAATATGATGTTTCGAAACTCTATAGTTAAGTAAATAAGATGGAATTGTTTCTTATCAAGGCATGAAATGGATTAATTTCATGCAAATGTGAAATCATAGGAATTTGGTAATGATATTGTTCCATGCAAAGGTGACAAGACGGAGCTATTTTCTAATGAATAATTATAGGCGAAAAATGATATAATAATTTGGCTAAGGATGGAATTTATTCTAGCGATAATTTAATTCATCAACTAGAAATAAAAATAGAATTATAAGGAATGGAAGTGTTGGTATAAAATTGTGATATTATTTATCACTTGGTGGTGAAAGAATCATAGTTTTCAGTAAAGTGGCTAGCACTTGAATTTAACAAGGGTTGGATCATAATAAATAAACATAGTTGGTATTGGTGACAAAAGTATGCTTATCAAGAAACCGGGTCTTGTCTCATAGAATGGTATTAAAAAGGGAGATAGAATTTAATATGGAATTTGCCAAACAGGCGCAACAAGGTGTACAGTGAGAATAGGATTAAATGGTAGTGGGGTTGGTGGCCATTTATACCACAAGGTCTTTAAAATAATTAGGTAAGATGGTGGAAGGTTTATGATGTCATGATGCTCAATATGCTAAATAATGAAATAATAGTGTGACACCTAACTTCCAACTAAGTTCTTTATCATAACTAATTTACTGATTATAAAGCTACTATCTTCATCATCTAAGAACTGGGAACTCATACCACATATTAGAACAAGAAACCATAGACTAATTTCTGAATTAAAAATAAACAGTAGCAGTATAATTATGCATGTGTCGTTAGCCCCTCAATTACCCAATTACCCATCATTGAATGATTATGTCGAGTTACTATACTTGAAAATAGATCATGAGATTTTTGGCAAATAACAATATATTAAAATTTTAAATATTACGAGAAAGTGAGCAGCCTGCTTTTTGCGGGCTGTCACAGGTATAGTCCTGACAATGGAATCCACTATCTTAGAAGTGGTTGTCAGTTTAGTGGATAGATCAGCCAGTTGCTTCTGGTCAGCTTCGTGGGCTGCAGCAGCAACAGTTGAGGCGTTTTCAAGCTTGTTCAGCCTCTCGTTGGTTGGGATGAGCTGCCGAATCACAGCCAGCTCCAGGTCGATTTGGATGGCTGCCTTGCCTTCAAGAGTTCGGAGATCATCCCGAACAATGTCCAACCGCCCCTTAAGATAATCATTGAATTTGACTTGATTATCATTTATTTTCAAGAAGGAGTCGGACATCTCCTTCTTATCCGCAGCAGCATTCTTTTGGATGTCGTCAATAGCCTGAGACTGAGTCTCAAGCGCCTGGCTGAGCCTCTGCATCTCAGCAAGGACTGGGGTCATCGCAGCCTCAATGGCTGCGGTAATATCCTGCTGAGAAATTGCAGGAGGAGGAGGAAGAAGAAGTGCTTGACCTTCGGCAGTGAGATGCAGAGGTGAAGAGACCTCCATTTCGTCGGCGGGGGAGGAGCTGTGAGCATCTGCGCGTACATCTCCTTCGACGGGAATGCTGCTCAGGCGGCAGAAGTGCACGATATGCGCTTCCAGCGACTGGCTGGTTAGCCAAAGGCTGCGGATGTCAAAAGTGCTCAGCACTTCTTCTTCGTTGTTGATGAGCTGCTCCCAAGTATCAACTGATACTCGTTCACGGATGTAAGCCCACCGCGAAGTTTTCAGCAGCACCAAGAGGACTAACTGTTTCACCTGCCCGCATACTTCAGGAAAATCGAAGAGGGCAGGGAAATGATCGCTGATGTAGTCCTCAGCTCATTCAGAAAGGCTGTCCTTCTGAAATTGGACAGAGCGGAAGAGAGCATCGTGGGAGCTGACGCTACCAGTGATCTGACACTCGTTATTTTCTTCTTCTTCTACTTCTTTAGGAATAACAGAAAGTTCCTGGTGAGTAGGGACGTCGGCCATTGTTGAGGCTGGAGTGAGTCCAACCAAAGTGGGAATTGAAGCTGAGACTGAAGTAAGTTCAATCTCAGTGGGAATTTGGGTTGGGAAGGGATAGTGCGAGGAGAAGGGGAAGCAGAAGATACATTCCCCCTTGGACGAGGAATGGTCTTCCACTTGGAAGGTTTAGGCGAAGAGAGGGAAGGCGTCGATGATTGTGAGGGGGTAAGCTGAGGCTGAGGCTGTTGTGGTTGAGATGGCCGTGACTCAGAATCGTCTGAGTTGGAAGAAGAGGAGGACTGCAGCTCTTCGGAGGTTTTGGCTGTAGCTTTTCTGCTTGCAGCCTTCTTCTTGCCTCCCTTCTTTTCAACGAAGAGGAAGAGTGTATTCTTGATGAGTCGGCCAGGCAGCATCTTCATCTCTGGTCGCATGGAGAATGATGGCTGAAACTTTGCAGCCTAGCCGAAGCTTTGTTTGCTTGGCAGCCTCTAGGAGGATGAATAGGAAAGCATCCTCCCAATCCCATGCTGAGTCACTCAGCAGAGCAGCAAAAATACGTTGTTGTAGTGCAGACACCTGGTTTCGGGATCCCAACATCCCGATGAACGTTTGCTTCATTATTTTGATGGGCACCTTGTGGATTCCCTCAATATTCCTCACAAAAATAATGCCCGTGTTCCTTCCTCCAGTAATAATCCGGCTCATTGAAGCAGCAATCTCAGCAGCCGGTATGGTTGAGATGTTTTCCCCTTCATGGGGAAGAGAAAACAGCGAGAGGACCACTGCTCGGACATCGATGCGGAGGGGAGCTCATTCCCCGGTCGATTTGGTGATCGTGACGGTGGCAGAGACGAACCCGTCGCAGTCTCTCTTCAGGGACTTGTAGAATTCCACAACTTCCTCCGACAAGAGGCAGGCTGGAACGCAGGTGAGCAGATCCACCCACCCATGGGTTCTGAACATTGAAATGGACTCCAGTTGAAGAAGAGAGGACTCGACAGAGGGTTCGTAGTTCACTTCGTACGCCATTTGTTGATCTGAAAGGGGTTAGTGAACAAGTACAAAGACTAGGGTTTTTGCAACTTGAAGAATTGAAAGAGAAGGGAGTTTGAGAGTTTTGAAAGCGTAAAGAAGAGAATGGTAAAGTTTCTCCTATAAATAGAGTTTGCAAAAACACAGGTTGGCACTTGTAATCAGACGACGGTTGCACTTCCGAGATGGCTTATGTCATCCGCACGGCTAGAATATGTGAGAGAGTTTTTAGGGTTATAGGCGTTTGGGCGCGAAAATAGGCGAGTGGCTGAGATCGTGTGAGAGTAGAAGATCAACGGTTGAAAACATATTTCACGCGCATACACTTTGAATTATACGCACGTCTGTCAGATGGGGAGCCTTATCGCATTAAATGCGAGGGTTTGATTGACAGGATGATATGCGGAATTTGCAGAGTTTTTTTGGTTCAAAAATCCGGGCTGATGACGTGGCTCAATCTGAGACGTTTAAAAGGATTGAAACCTAAGATCTCAGAGTACTAGGTTTTTATTTTAAAAGAATTTTTCGCAGAATACGTTTTGAGACAAAGATACCACATTAAAGACTTAACAAAACGAAATAAATGCGATTAATAACGAGAAATAAATTTCAGCAGCATGTTAAAGAAATTCTTACTAATCAGTTAATATTGTAATTAACTGATACCACGATAGAATGCTGATGAAGATAAATGTTGAATGTCGTTTCAGCATTACTTAGAAATCCTCGTTAATTCAGCCAGCATCATCCTTGACTTGATTTCAGTCTTCAACATTGAGCAGCCCTAGCTTTCCACATAGCATGACGAATCTGTCTTCTGGTAGGGCTTTTGTGAGAATATCAGCACGCTGAATGCTGGTATGGATTTTCTCAACAATCACGTCCTTCTTTTCAACATGATCTCTGATGAAGTGATGTCTGATGTCAACATGTTTGCATTTTGTATGCAGCACAGGATTTTGAGAGATTGCAATAGCACTCGAGCTATCACAGTAGATTGGGACTTCATGCGCTTCCACTTCATAATCTTTTAGCTGTTGAACGAGCTATAGAATTTGAGAGCAACAGCTTCCAGCAGCCATATATTCAGCTTCCGTGGTCAGGACCGGTTCTGGGCCTAGGCTGGGAGTGCAACCGCCTAGGGCCCAGAAATATTAGGGGCCTATTTTTTTTTAATACAATGTATTATATACGTGTATAAAATATTTTATAGCCCATTTAGAATTATTTTAACTTGTAGGCCCAATTGAAATTAAGAAACTCACATAAAACCTATTCCACCAAATCAAACGATTTTTTAACAGTATCAAATCTTTCTTCTTTCTCTCTTCTTCTCAATGTCTTATTTCTCTCTTCTCAATTCTCTTATTAAATTCTACAGTTTCTTAAGTAAAAGTTTCTTACTAGTTATGAACTTGTTACTTGTGAATTGTGATAAAATCTTTGGCGGCATTATGGCAACCGACAAGTGCAGCAGATAACAAGATAACAAATTTATGCATTTTATTGAGTTCCAACTTTTCAGGTCTTATCATTTGAGGCATCTTCAAGATTCCTTTTGCTGAAGGCTGAGTATTTCTGACTCGAGTATCCTTCCTCTTCTGATACTGAGTCCAACGTTGCTACCTTCTGGTCTGCATTTCAGCAAACCTCATCCTTTTATGCTGAGTTGGTTCAGCCTTATGTGGTGCCCATCTTGGCTGAAACCTTTGGGGCTGAAAACTCTGAGGTTGAATCCTCTGTTGCTGACTCCTCTGAGGCTGAGTCCTTCGCGGCTGAAACCTCGGTTGCTGAGTCCTCTGCTGCTGACTCCTCTACTGCTGAGGCCTCTATGGCTGAACACTCTTTGATGGTTCAGTGTTCTTGCCATTTTGCTGCTTTTCCTTTTGTGCAACACTCTTGTTTTCCCTCACTGGTTGAGCTTCTTTAGGCTGAATTACAGCCCGCTCTCGCACCAGCATTGTGACATTAGAAATGTCTCTGAGTTTTGGGAATACGCTCCTCATTGACTCCATTGGCTGAGAGCCAGTGAACTTCACATACTTGGATTGTGGTTTATCGTTGTCAACGCTTGTCATCTTGCTTTTATCAAATCCTAAACCATCTCTGGCATTAGGTAGTCTGTATTTGGTGACACAATCGAATGCTTTCTTTGAAGAGCTTGACCAAACTTTCATCTTTGTTTGGTAATAATCCGTGATCTTGAATGATTCTTCCAGCTTGGCGTAGGTATTCTCTACTTCAGCCAAGAGCTCTTCTTTCTTCTCCTTCTCAGCTTCTTTTCCAACTGTCAGCCTGAGAATGAGCTGATTCATTTCTTTCTTCTGAACTTGAAGAACTTGAATCTTCTTCTTGAGTGAGTCAGTCTCTTGACTCGACTCATTGGATGATCCCGAGGATTGACTCTTCTCTTTCAGCTTCAGATTATCCCCAATCATATTATCGTACATGATTCTCAAGGTTTGGTAATCCTTCATAATATGCTCTATTCCCCCTAGACTGATGAACGTCTCTGTGTCCGAGTCCTGTTCAAAAGAGGCATGATTATTTAATGAAGGATTCTGAAGTAAAGAGTTTACCTCAGTATTAGTCTGATCGTCTTCAAAACCAGCCATGCAGCTATCAACACAGCTTTCCAGATCATTAGCCATCAGACATTGGTTGTCATCGTCTGAGCTGGAGGAATTTGGTTCAGACGAGCTGGAGGAGCTGGAGTCGTTCTCCTCTCCAGCAACCATAGCTTTTCTTCTTTCGAACTTATTGTCAAGTTTAGCTCGAAGAGCTTTTCATTCGGTGTGACTGAGTTCTGGGCAGTCAGTCTTGTAGTGCCCTTTCTTTCCACAGCCAAAGCACTCCACATCCTTGATATCAGATTGTGAAGGCTTAATGTCTCCAGATCGTTCATTCGTAGAACGATACTTGTTCTTGCTGTCATTATCACGACCTTCCTTCTTTCTGAAGCGATCAGCTTCTTCATCCTTGACTCCATCTTGTTGAATCTGGCGACCATGAGGTTGTACTGCGTTTGTAGATCAGCATTGTCGTTGTCTGCGCTTTCTTCTCCTTGGCTGCAGCCTTAAGTGCAACTCCTTTGGAGGTAGATGGACGTTCTTCTCCTGAGCTTCCAGCTTTTGATGAAGACTTGGTTCGCTGGATGTCGAACTCATAGGCCTTGAGGGCGGAGAACAGTTGTTCTGTGCTGAGGTCTTTAAATCCTGCTTTGTTCCTCTCAGAAACTGTATACACGTTCCACTCGTCAGCGGGAAGTGCCCACAGTATTCGAAAATTGATTTCGCGCTGAGTATATTTGTCCTTCTTCAGGACCTTGATGTCGTTTAGCACAGAGCAGAATCTCAGCTCCATTTCATCAATGGTTTCGCCCTTCAACATGCTGAAACCATCGAACTTCTGACAAGCTATCGTAAGCTTGTTTTCCTTGATCTCCTCAGAACCTGCACATAGGTTCTCAAGGACGTCCCACATCTCCTTGGCAGTTTTGCACGTCATGAGCTTGTGATGTGCTTGTCTGGGATGGTTCCGGAGATAACATTTTTGGCAATGTTATCTAGCTCATCCTGCTTCCTTTCCTCGGTGGTAAATTCGGATTTAGCCTTTGGAAGTATTTTAGTCGTCGGTTCACCACCTGGAGTGAGCGCGTTTCGGGTAACCCTTTCCATGATGATGATAGGTCCTTCAGTGATGACCTCCTACATCCTACTATGTTGAGCTGTAAGAAAACTCTTGATTCTAAACTTCCAAATCTCATAATTCTCAACCGAGAAGGTTGGAAGAGAGGAAGCTCTGCTGTAGTTAGTATCCATTAGAAGAAAATAATAATATGTGGGGAAATATGGAAACGTGAGTTTTTCAAAGGATCTAGTTCAGTAGAACTCGGGTCAGACCATTCTGCTCTTGCGAACAACCTGCTCTGATACCAATTGTTGGGTCCCTTTGTATACTGAACAGGTGTATGGGGGGGGGAGAGAATACACCTGAATGCAGTTTTTCAATAAAAGAGATGTTGCAGCGGGAATAAATATAAAGCCTACAGTTATAAATCCTACTGACTGCACGAATTCTGGTCAGTTGGACTGATAACTATCTCGGGCTGAGCTTAGGTCGGTTACAGCTTAGGCTGTTGCAGTTAAGGTTAAGGTTGGCTTAAGCAATATTCGAAATATGGGTTGATCAGTAAAGACTGATCAGTCAGAGAGACAGAAAGAGCTTAGCCAAAGTAAGAACACAAGCAAATTTTACGTGGTTCGGAGAGATCAGCTCCTACGTCCACGGACTGAATCCTTTAAGTCAATTCACTATAAAAGTGGCTGGTGCTTACGGGTGCACATCAAACCTTTGTCACCGAAGATCAGTTACCGGTGCCGACGTATCGTGTCGGATTCCTCTTTAGCTTGCGGGTGCTAAGTAACCTTACACTCTTAGCTTACAGGTGCTAAGAAACCTTACAACCTTAGCTTACGGGTGCTAAGAAACCTTACTGTCTTAGCTTACGGGTGCTAAGATACCTTACAAGATTTCTAACGACTAGAAAACTCGTACAACTTCTAACTCTAACTCTAATACAAGATTCGAGCTAAGTAGAAAGAAAATCTCCAACTGAAAACTCTTAGCAAACAGTTGCAAGAGTTGACAGAGATTAAGAGAAGTGTTTTAAGATGAACACTTAGTTACAAACTTCTCTTCTTCGATGCAGTGAGTTGAGAGATGATTTTTGCAGGGATTCGGCAAGCTCACAGGATCGGTGAGGTAGAAGGGCAGAGGTGGTCGAATATTTATAGGCACATTTGAAAAGAGATCCGTTGGAGGGAGATGTCTTCAACAAAAGAGCCGTTGCAGAGAAAGGAACATTCTGTCATCCTTGATGGCAGATATTCAACCATTCCTCATAAATATAGCCCGTCTTTTCCTCTTTTGGTCCTTTTAGGTTTGAAACCCCAACCTACGACAGAGAGATGTCCTAGAAAGGACACTGTTGACCATAAAGCAGACATCTAATCGTCCTTGGTCAATCCCGGAGAATCCGCTGCATTTAATGCGGCTTCGGGCTGAGTATGTTTGGAACAGCTTCAACATTTCTTCAATCTTCAGCACGTCTCCGAGATTCAGCATTACAGCCTTCAGCAAGGCTGCTTATCATGCCCTATGGACGTTTTCAGCCTTGGCTTGTAACAAGAGCCGGCTTCTATCTGAGCAGCTTTAGACACCATCTTTGGCTGAAGTAGCTTTAGGTTTTCTTCAGTATTGCATCTTGCTATTCAGTTTTCTCGCTTATCAGCAAAACTTCCAACTTCAGTCTTCAGTCTTCATTCTTCAGTCTTCATTCTTCAGTATTCAGTTCTTCAGTCTTCAGTCTTCAGTCTATTCTAAAGACCAAAACATGTAGGCCTGTCTAAAGAAAACTAAGGCATAAACAAAGGGTTTTGGGATCATTAAAACAAGATATAACATATCACCTATTTTCCCAACAATTTCCCCTTTTTGATGATGCCAAAACCTACTAAACAAAAAGAAGCCCTGAACCAGGGAGTCAGAACAATCTTCCCCTTAAGCAAGAAAACATCAGCACAACAGAAACTGAATTAAGCAGTAAATCAACACAGAGCCTGGACAACCGAAAATTGTCATCAGGTTGGATTGTACTTAGATTGTAAAGAAATTGACTTTTTATAAAAGATACTGATAAGTCATCAGTGTAACATTTGCATTACACGAAAGACAGTTAAATTACGTTTGGACCTTTGTACTAGTTGTACAAAAACACATCTACTGCTAGAAAAGAAACGTCAGGAAGGTTGTCCCTTGAATAACACATCTACCATCAATATGCTTTCTGTACCCTGAACTCTTTTCCCCCTTTTTGGCATCAGCAAGAGAAATTTTGCTCAAGATGAGCATGAAAACGAGATCCATCAGCAGCTTTGGTGTTGTGGAAAAAAGACTGGTTGCATGATGGATTGATGCTGTGCGGCTTGTAGAGACGGGAGGATGATGAAGAGAGGGTAACAGTGAAGGATAGAGTGGTTCATACGGGACTAAGAGAGTTTGTGAAACGGAGTCGATTGGTGTAGGGGAAGGGACGTATTGTTTTGAAGGTTAGTGGAGGCTGTATGTAAGGTAGGAAAAAGAAGGCTTCGAGAGATGTTATGAAAGAAGTCTCGGAATTTGTTATGACCTGTGCAGGCTTCGACTGAACTGCAGGCACATAACAAGAAGCAGTTGAGGAAGCTGCTGGTTGAACCTTGGAAGAGATTCCCTTATTAGATTTCCACATAGAGCGTTCCACCACACCTTCCTTCCATGGAATCACATTCAGACTCTTCACAAACTTTAGGAATCTGAGAGAGATCCTGATTTCTTGACGTCGATGCTTCCTGCGCTTGCTCTTCCTCGCCATCTTGAAGATGATGGCGGCCATTGTTGACACGTCTTCTGCAGAGAAGGGTTAACAGAGAAACCTATGGAAAGAGAGTTATAAAGATATGGAATTGATAGATTGTAACTCCAGATATCCGGTTTTTATAGACTAAAAAGATTTGATATCTTTGATGATCTAGAGATTTGAAAAAGATCGGATGGTTAAGATTTGAAACCGTCAAATCCTAGTCTAAAAAGGTGTGTTATGAAGATTCACACATTAAATAATTTCGGCAAACGAATTTCGAAGAAAAGATCCGGCGGTGATCGTGTGCGAGTGTGATCTCTGATGAAGTGATGTTTGACGTCAACATGTTTGCATCTTGTATGCATCATTGGATTTTGAGAGATTGCAATAGCACTCGAGCTATCACAGTAGATTGGAACTTCATGCGCTTCCACTTCATAATCTTTTAGCTGTTGAACGAGCCATAGAATTTGAGAGCAACAGCTTCCAACAACCATATATTCAGCTTCCGTTGTAGAGGTGGCTACTGAAGTTTGTTTCTTTGAAAACCAGGAAATCAACTTATTTCCAAGAAACTAGTACGTTCCTGAAGTAGATTTTCGATCAAGTCTGCATCCTCCAAAATCAAAGTCCGAATATCATGAGAGAAAGAGACTGTCATCAGCAGGGTACCATAACCCCATGTTAGGTGTCCCTCGTAGATACATGAGAATCCTCTTTGTGGCTTCCATATGTGCTTCTTTTGGATTTGACTGATATCTAGCACATACTCCTACTGCATAAGATATGTCTGGTTTGCTCGCAGTAAGATAGAGAAGGGAGCCAATTATCTCTCTATACTTTGTCTGATTCACTGCTTTTCCTTCGCTTCCTTGATCTACCTTCTGTTGGATTTGTATACGTAAAGCAATACATTTTAGTATTTAATGCTGTATGTAATGGATCCGGGTTTTCACTAAACAATCCTATCTGATTAATATTAAATAAGCACATATTTATGTCCAATTATCTCTTGCAAAAAGGTAGATCATATCCGTGTGTTG
>JAYJMF010348999.1:0-11547 GCA_036873715.1 Salvia sclarea
AAGATTCTTTCCATTTCAAATGATTTTTTCTCGATCAGTGTCTCCACATTTTAGGTTTAATTTTGCAGCATTCATGAATCATGACTACTTTGAAAAACATCATTATATTTTTCAGATTTCGTTTTCTGTAGCATCGAATTCTGTATCGTATGATGTATGAAATTGATTAATATATTTTATTAATTTTGTAGTTATATACTGTGTGTATTATTTTATTCTTACTGAAATTGATTAGTATATATTTAGTTCTTGCTAATTGAATATTATTTATGAATTAGTGTAGTTCATAATAGTTGGCAGCACAAATAAAAAATATATAAAAAAGAAAATCTCTATTGATTACAATAATATATTACACATGGATATTTAACTTGGATTTCTGTGGTTGAAATGATTTTTTTTTTACTCGTGAATTTATTTTGTTACGTCGACTTTCATGATAGTCTGTATATTTGTATCACATGCAATTTATACGAAGTGCCGATACAAATCTTATTGTATTTTTGCAATTGGTATAATGTAATTCATGTGCTTACATTAATCTTTTGGATTTGTTATTTTATTCTCTTTGCAATTGATATTTTAGCTAGAGTGTCCGACGAAATGAATAATTTTTCGTTAAGTTTTTAAAAAGAAAAAAGAAAATGCACCAACACTTAGGGTTGAGGGAGATATAAATAAAATATTGTGCATTTCTAAGTGTGATGATAAATAAAAACCAAAGATTGATCCTTTGTAAATGTGAATAAAATGGTACGTTGTCATCTCCTTACCAAGGGGACGTCATGTTTTTATTTCCCCACTACTGAAATTTGAAGCGTGCATTTAGTTTTATTCATGCATGCATATACAAACTTCTATAAATGCATGCGTCCAATGACATGCATATAATAGAAATTAAATATGCACATTGGTACATAAAAACCTGCACCCATCTTAATCAATTTAGATTTGAAAGAAAACAATTTTGCCTCCACAAAAAAAAAAAAAAATTAATTTTCTATATTTGTTGTAAATCACTATAAACTTCTCATTCATTTCATTACTATATATTATTCCGACTATTTTTGAATAATCAATTGTGGTCTAGATTGAATGTACTTTTTTGTAGGTGGATCTCAATTTCATTTTCATCAAATGTCAATTATCACCAGATCGTATAAATGCATATTTGATTCGAGATGTACAAAATTTATTTTAAATGTGCATAGAACAATATAAACACTTGCACTGGATCATATTCTTCTCGTTCCGCACTACAATTATCCATTAATATCCACTTCAAATGATTTTTGTATTTAAAATTTTGGTTTTATCCTCACGGCTAAATTATCATAAACTTTTCATTGTGTTTTATTACTATAATTATCTAAATAATATCTAAATTATAAATTTAGTTCGAGAGAAATTGATAAACCTCAATTATCATTTTAGAGATATTATGTTTCGAAATGCACAATGTGCATTTCTAATATGCACGCAACATGACAACGACTTGCACCGGGACATATTCTTTGCGATTCGCACCGTAATTCTTCGCTATCCTACAATAAAAATGAATTTTATTTTAATATTTTTGGATTTACCCATACCCTAAATCTTTTATAACTTCTCATTACTTTTAATTACTATAATACTCCGAAAATAAAAATTCTGATTTCGGTGTGAATAATTGTATTTTCACGGTTAAATCAAATGCATCTTTGAATTAATGATAAATACAAATTTGTAAACACGTATGCACTTGAATTCCAACAAAAATCGAGTATTAAAGACAGATGTCTCGCCAAAAAATCGAGCTCGCCGAAACCCAATTGCAGGTTCACGTCTGCTTAGTTTTTGTGTTGGAATAACACTAATTTAGACTAAACTAATAGCGTAAATAGTCAAAATTGAAATGGGACCCCTATGAATATTCTGCCTAATTCATGTTTGCATAATTCATTTTCTCTCTCCCAATGGTAATAGCGCAAATAGAGGAATTGGTTTAGGAGATCTAAACAAACACGGTTACTCCATTTTCAATTGCCTATTTTGCCCTTTCTAATTATTTTATTATTCAAAAATTCAAAGTAGTCAGTGATCTTGACCGTATATTTCTTATGATTTAATGGCTTGGATTGGTTCTTTAGTTCTCATTTTAAGTGTGGTTTTCATTATAACCACACCCTATATATATATATATATATATATATATATAGAGGGAGGTTCAATTGAGAACCACAGTTTTTTTTTAAGAACTAAGAACCGATCATGACCGTCAATCATCTATAATCGACGGATGATATTAAATACAGATTTATGAAGATAGGGATAGTTAAGTAATTCAATCATTTTTGTAACCGATAGAATTTGATGTGGGGCTATTAATGTTGATTAATTATGGCATGTAGTTGTGATTAATCAATTGAAACAATTATACGCTTTCTTGCTGTTTGTTATCTCGATCGCAATTGTAATGGAGTTATCTCTATCATGCGATTTCTTTGTTATATTATAATGCTTGTGGATATTGATTTATCTATGCAGTTGGCGCAATGTACCGATGCAGTATTTTTTGTTACTGGTGTGTATAGATTGTAGTCGAATGCAGTAAACACATATTAACAATTATCTAATATTTTTTTTAGTGCAGTGACTTTTCCAGCGAATGCAATAACTTTACACGTCAAGTGCAGTAACTTTATACTGCACTCGATGTGTAAAGTTACTGCATTCACCGTGCAAAGTCACTGCACTAAAAATTTGCTGCATTAGGCATATAAAATTACTGCATTCGCCAAAAAAATAATTGCATCCAAATATTTGAAAATGATTCTTAGTTCTCATTTTAAATTGTAGTTCTTAGAATAACCAATCCCGATTAAGGCTCGAATTCTCCACAATGGTGTATATCCTCTTGGCTGATTCTGCAGTTTCATGAATCAATGCTTCATCATTGTCGAATATTCCACCCTTATTTTTAGTTTTTGGCTAATGATACTTACTTTCTCCTTCAAGAGCTGTAACACATTGATGTGGCGCACTGATAATGTGCAGCTGCCATAATTAAATTAATAGAAGTAGACAAAAATATCCCTTAACGCAATTCTATTCAATTTTTACACAATTTCGAAGTGACTCATCCCAGAGTTATAGAAGGCCGTTTGATCATTACCATCAACGGATGTTAATAGTTCTTAGTTCTCAATGTAGGGAGTGGTTCTCTATATAACCTAACCCTACATATACATATATAGTCATATGCGTAGGCCTAACTCTAAAATATTGCAACAAACAATATTAAACACATGGCCCAACACACACATATAGACAGAGAGAGATTGCTCGTGCTATAATTAAATACCATTATTAATTACCAAAAGTAGCTAGTGAGGTGAAGTTAGGGTTTGTAAATCATGAGACACTCGATCTCATTCTTCGCATGTATGTAAGAAGAGCGAATGATGTGCTATACAATTACGTTTAAGTCATATTATTTATTTATTTATTTAATTTCTAATACCTAATAAAACATTGTTGACATAATTATTTTATAAATTACATTAAAACTGAAACTCGATTTGTCATTTTTCTCTACAAATCGAGTTTTTGTTCACATAAATGAAAAATTACGAATCGAATTATGTAATTTATAAATTTAATTATGTCAATCATGTTTTATTGGGTATTAAAGATTGAAAAATTAAATACAAATGCTAATATGACCTAAAAGTTTCTGAATAAGAAATGGGGAAATTTTCATTGGGTTCGATTCCCATGAGCTGCGAAAATTCTATTTTTCCTTGTTTTCTTATTCACAATTTAACCAACGAATTCATGAACTTTGACGGTGAATTCAAATTTTTTCAGGTTCTCCCTTTAAAAATAATTTTTCTATTAACCTAACCATATATATATATATATATATATATATATAAAGTAGAAACATCCAAATTAAGCCCAAACAAAACGAAAATTTCAATGCTAGAACCCTCATGAAATCACAAATGAAGTCGTAGGAGCCGGGAGGGCGCGCAGGTCTCATTAAAAGACCTAATTACTAACTAATTAGGAAAAAGAGTACCCGTCTAAATCAGTATAATCTCATGACCCCAACAAAACAAGATTACAAATACAAAGAAGCAAACACATATGCATCATACATCACAAAACCTCGCCTACAACTACGAGGCAATAAACCACCCGACCCTAATCTATACTAATACTAAAAGAGCCTTGATGACAATATATGAATTGCCTAATATATTATTATTATATATTTAATTTTAAGGATAATTATGTAAATTACTAATTACCTATTTATATAAGAATTACCTATTAATATAATAATATAATTACACATATCTATTTATAAATCCATAAATCTATTTATATAAGAATTACAATTATCTATTCATCTATAAATCTATAAACTTAACCAGTTCCAATCATATTACGGCTTCTACTTGCAGGATCAATTGATGGAGAGCATTCGTAACAATCAAATTAAGCCAAAACTTTAACTAATTAGTTAGTAGCAATTGATAAAAACTTATCACGATTATAGGTGTTATGAATTGCGTGCAATGCACGCACTCTCTACTAGTAACCATTAAACAAGAAAAAAAACACACACACAACACACACACACACAGAAGAAAATTAAAACGACTACATAGCAAAATCCGGCTCCATATTCCCGAGCCTACGGACCCCGACATCGCCCTCGACCCTGTTGGAGGGGCGGCTGATCTGGAGCGTGCACGTGGTGCGGTTCCCGAAGCCGATCTCACGGACGAGCCGGTGTAGCGCGATCCACGCCGAGCGGACGCGCGGCTGGATTGTTAGATAAATCTAATAATTATGAGCACATATATATTAATGTATATTGTTATTATATTATGTATATACTAAAAGTTATATTTATGATTCGAAGAAGGGCCAAATTATAAATAGTGAATAACCTAATTAATTAGGTTTATATGTAAGGAATCTGGTCCCCAAGAAACGAGACGACATTCTGTTTTCTTCTACCCCATCAGAAAAAACCCTACAGAGAGAATCGTATTCCTGAAAGATCATCAATCCATACAATCACCATAGATTCTCAACTATGACATCAGGTTTGTACTTCCACTATGTTTATATTGTTATCGGTAAGCCACAAGAGTAATTCGCCTAGATGGCAAACCCAATTTAAATATACTCATGAAAACAACAACACATCGATCCAAGACCAGCATTTTTATTTTTCATTATTTATTTATTTATTTTATTAAATAATATTTAAAAAAAAGTCTCACGGAAAAACTGCGATGTCCATCTCCTCGTACTCAAAATAGTCATCGTCGAGGGCGGCGGCGAGATCGCGGATGGTGACGGTCGGAGGCGCGCTCGAGCTGGAGCGTGCGCCTGGCGGAGCCTCCACCGGCGTCGCCGCCGATGAGGTCGCGGCGTGGCGAAGGGGATGAGAGCTGGCGGTGGCGGCGTAGGTGGAGCACTTGGTTTGACGACGGCGTACGGCTTGAGCTCGCCGTGGCGCCAGTTGACGTTCTTAAGCTCCTTGGCGGCGGTGATCTTCGCCTGCAGTTCGTACCGTGCGGCCATATTTTTGGATATATCAGTAAGTGGAAGCTGGACTTCGTGAGAGGCAAGGAAATGATGATGAAAATCTTGATGTTTTGGTTTAATTAAATTTTTACCCTTTTTGGGATGTCTATAGATTTCGTGTTTAGAAATAAAGTCCACGTATTTTTTAGGGAAAACTGCAAATTAAATCATGAACTTTACCCCAATTTACAATTACAATATGACTTTTGGATCTTTGCAATTAAATACACAAACTTTCATTTTTTTGCAATTACAACATGGGTGTTTTTTCCGGCGAACAGAAAATCGAGTCAACACCCACGTCCCCTACGAGCAACCCCTCTCCGATCTCGCTCGTCATGTCCTCGCCGGATAAATTCGGTGCTGACTCGATTTTTTATTAATCGGAAAAAACATCCATGTTGTAATTGCAAAATATTAAAAGTTTGTGTATTTAATTGCAAAGATCTAAAAGTCACGTTGCAATTGCAAATTGAAGTAAAGTTCATGATTTAATTTGCTGTTTTCCCTTTTTTTTTAATTAAGTTTGATTTTGGCCTTTTTTAATTTCTTTATCGAAAATAAAAATAACCTTGGGGTCTTTTTGGAGTTATCTTTTATGATTATTTCTTAAAAACAAATATATTACCGTGGGTTGTATTGGAAATTTGGTTTTGGACTATGCAATTCGAAGTGCTTTTATCTGGTACATTTTTTTTTGTTATCCAATTCAAAGTGCTTTTTATTTTGAAGAAAGTTTCAAACTGTCAAGTTCATCAAACATGAAAATTTGGAAATAAGAAAGTTGTGTGAAATCGCATGTTAAATTAGTGTCGAATTAATAATTATAACGTAATTATCATTTGACTGGTTTATTTATTTAGTTTCCGAATCTTGTAAGTTGTACCCAAGGGGCCCAAGAGCATTATGCCGATGCAAACTTGAAGAAAGAACATATCATATATCTGATTATTAATAAGATGAGACGTCAACAATCTAAAATGTGCTACAGATAAATTTTGGTCGTCTAGGAAAGATTGTTCAGTCCAAATACAGGAATCTTGTTTTTCCATGAAATAATGACCTCTTAGATATATAATTGGACCATTCCAATGAAGCACCAAGGCTTAGTAACATACAAAATCAATACAAATATGCATCAATAAGTTGTCTGTTGAAACACATGAATTACAGAATTGAGTCAATACTCATGAAAACAAAACTAAAATACAGAAAATAAACACTTTTGTATGGTCTACCTGAGATAGTAGACAAAGAATGAATAGCTCCTACTTCTTCCCACTCAACGCGTCAACAACCGAAGCCCAGCTGATAAATCCTCTAAGGTTATGGTTAGCAAAGTATCTGTCTCTATACATTCAAAATCGATCCTCATATCCAGATTCTCTCTTGCATTTACCAGCATTGGATCTACTAGACCTCCATTCATCTCCTTGCGCTGTTTCTCACTCATTTCTCGTTCGATCATCTCTTGGATGGCCCCTACGCTACATGAGGGATGCAACTTAAATCCGTATAACAGACTATTTTCACCCTGTTTAGACATTTTAAGATGAAGAATCTTGGCCAGATCTTCACTACTGAAGTCATCAAAGTGGAAAAATTTTGTCACCCTTCTGCAGAAGCCCTCATTTGAAGCTATTACACGACTCATAGGTTCGCTATACCCAGCAAATATGACGACTACTTTTCCACTGTCCATGACAGACATGATCTCCTCCAGTGCTTCTAATCCATAATCTTTATCATCTGACTTTTGCATTGGTATCAGGCGATACGCTTCATCTACAAACAAAATGCCACCCTCGGCTTCTTGAATCTATAGAAGTTTACCAGGCTAGTATTGTTAGGAATGGAAGATAGTCGAGTTACATATGCCTACTTAAATTTCATGAAAAGTTTCAAAATCTGTAGAAGGCTTTACCTTTCTTCTTGTCTTAGGCCCTGTATGCCCAACAAATTCTCCAACTAAATCCGTTCTCTGCACTTCTGTTACTTTATCTGTTGGAAGTATTCCCACCATGTGCAGTAGTTTCCCTAGGACTCGGGCTACCATGGTTTTACCTGTACGAGAATATCAACAAGATCAACTATAAGTACTATGAAAACATATTTAAAACCAATATTTTCATAAACCCAAAGAGTGTCTCGTGCAGGTTGAGAGTTCAACTAGTCAGAACCATCCATATGATGACAAACAACTAAGTATACACCATAAGTATACTTTCCCTAGGAAAATCACTTGAGCGTAGGAACGATAATGACAAAATTCCCATGTACAGCTAAATTTTAACATATAGCATAGAAGAAACAAGATCTGAGTCGACATTCCTTGCACACACTCCACAGGTTTTATCATCCAAGGAGATTAAAACTGCTATATTCACATGTCGGTTCATTTTTCTCCTGTTGATGTTAAAATGTTTGAAATTCTTTCGAATGGTGATTGGTGAATGACTAATGAAAGACAACTTCCTCTCTTCTTTTTTCCATTTCTTTTCCCTCTGAAAAGCTATATCCTATTCTACTGGGTTCAGGGCTGTACAGTTACCAGAAATTTCGAGTTTTCACAATTTCCAGCAGTTCAATAACAATTCTGGTCCTGCAGCCTATGGACTCCCAGTCCAGTTCAGTTTTCAAAACATTGATTTAGATACACGTCACAGCATTATATTGGAACATGCAAGTTTTGTATAACCAACCAAACCAACAAGCAAGGAATAATTGAAGAGAACTGTTGATTACCTGTTCCAGGATTTCCAAGAAAGGCCATATGTGGCGGTCTTCTGGCTCCAACTTTGAGTCCAAGGGATTGACGCCTCTCGTCCAAAAGCATTCCCTTTGCCCATTTCCGAAGTTGTAGCTTAAGCGCATCTAGGCCAACTATATTTGATAATTCATTTTCAAGTGCATCCATCTTGGCTTTGGTCTCACTGCATGCTTCAATGGCTCTTCGCTTTCGCTGCTCTTCAAGATGCCGGAGGAGGAGATCCCGCAATTTATCATTACCCGGTCCTTGTGACAGATGATTTAAAGGAGTCATTCCCTCCTGCACGTGAGGTGTTTAAAGTAAGAATCAACCAGAAGGATACAGTAAAGAGTGTAATGAAATATTTAAACAAGACTGTACATTATCTTCAGCGCTGCAATTGGCATTATACTCGAGCAGTGTATTAACGGTTGAGTAATCTTCGGCTCGAAGCGAGTGCCAGACAGCAAGATGTAAAGGAGTCATACCATTCTGCCGGACAAATTGGACAAATGAGGTGAGAAAGACATTAGTAACCTGAGACAAAATAAAAGTTGAAAGAGACAACTAAAGAAGCCAAAACACACATTTGCCTTGGCCTCAACAATAGCACCACGAGCGAGAAGCAACCTTGCAGCTTCATTGCACCCATTCTTTGCTGCCATGTGCAATGGAGTCTCTCCATACTTTCCAATAGATAAGATAAAGATGCATAAGTGACTAAGTCAATAAAAATGTTTCGTTTCTTGAAGAAAGTACACTAGAAATGCTGACTAAAATACTTTTAAAATGTACCATATTCATGGCCTCCATTTCCACTTTCTCAGGCCCTCGCCAATCGAGAAGAAGTTTCACAATCTCAATGTTGTTGTAACCAGCAGAAACATGAAGGGGTGTCTGTGCCATCTGTATGACATAAATCAAAAGACTTGAACCGACAATACCAAATATATACTCTGGCTGAATAAGTGAAACAATTACTGGCATAATTCTTTTTAGAGATGGAAATAAATACATGATGTGGAAGAAAAGAAAGAGATATAGGGATCTTACAACAGGGTTCCTATCATTGAGAAGAGAAGGGTTGTTGAGAAGCAACCTCTGGAAGGCATTGATATCTCCAGATTGAGCAAAGCCATGGATAGTGGTAGGCTTCAAAGATCTGGGCCGTTGATCCTTCATTTTCTGCATAGCTATGTAGATTTAAGTCAAAATGTCTAATACAGTAATACTGATTGTAGGACATAGTTGTTAATGTTCAGACGAAATTCATAGATTGTTAGACATAAACAGTGGGAATCCAAATTCTAATATGTTACAACAATGATATAGTATCCTACTTCTTCAAGGCACACAACACTTTCTAATACTTCTGAAACTAAATTATGCACGCAAAGGTACAGATTTACCCAAATAGACATACTCAACTACAATTACTATAGAAAAACACATGCAGCTAGTCTTCACAAATTGAATTCAGAAGCAGCTGACAAATAAACAGAGAGCATATCACCCACATGTACTATGAAATTACTTTGGAGTTTGCTGTTTCTATTTTCCAGATAGCTACCTCTGATATAGTAGAATTGTGTCTTTCCACAAGAACATCCATAAACCAGCTAGCTACCAGCCTACAGTAATATGTCTATCACTATCAGAAAAGGCTTAAGAATCGAAATACCACAAAGACCTAAAATTTGCATCCATACGTTCTATGGCATAAAATCTATTATACGAAACTGACAAATTATACAGCGCATAAACCGACTAAAAACGCGTTAAACTACCTGTACTCCACACGAAGAAATTGAATCACCAAAATATTGTATAAACCGACAGTGGTCGCATTCAGCAACACGGAAAAATGAAATGTCAAGGAAAACAACCATCAATGCATCATCAGATGCAACGAATGCCAGCTATTCACATGAATGATTGTTGAGTAGCTATCCCAAAATCATGATTCTCAAATGAGACAGCATACTCGATTATATGAAGAAGGCTCATCAATTAAGAGAACATAAAACTCTACATTTAGCAACGGCTTCAATTAAAATGTGAAAAAGAAGAGCAAAAACGACGGGAAAATGCAAAGTGAACCTTCAATTTGAGTTGAAGAAAACCTCGATCCAATTCCCTGCCTCGGCGATTCCTAGAATTTGGTGGCTGGTCGACGAGGGGCACAACAAATGATTGTTGTGCCTTCTTCGCCTGGGAAATGGATCTGGTATTCTATGTGAGGCGTTTCCTTCTCGAATGGCAGAGACAGGGAGGGAGAGAGAGAGAATATAGGCTTTTTACATTTATATACGTATAAAATATAAAAAATATTATTTTTACTATAGCAAAATGGTTATTTTATTATTTTTCTCTAAAAATATTATGTGCCCCCTTCTATTTTGTTTTCTATCATTTCTATTTTTTATTTTTAAAATCCTAACATTCACACATATACTGTACATTTACATTTTCGAGTACTTATATTATATGTTTCTAACAAAAAGTACGTATCTCTCCTGAATCTATTAACAAAATTCTAACAATTAAAAACCTAATAATATTGAGGAAACGTACCTAAAATGGCTAATGCAATAAAATTGATCTAAAAACTTTAAAACAGCATTTTGATTATTATTTTATGTCCTAAATTTTCAACTTTACATGATTCTGTCACCATCATAGTAGCGTGAACCTTGGTGGTATTATGTATTGTGAGAGATGATATGAGTAATGAATTATTAAATGTTTAGGCAGTATGATTGAATTTTGCTGTCATCATGAAATTGAAGTGGAAAATAATAATGGTGAAATGTGTTGAAGTAATGTCGTTGAAGCCTCTCTGTCATCCAATTTCACGGTAGTTATTTTAGTGTGAATAAGCAAGTTGAACCGTTTTATTTGTTGATATGCAATAATTGATCCAATAATGACTAATGTGTCGCCAGTGTGTGCGCGCGTGGGAGAGAGAGAGAGAGAGCAGCTTCAATTTTAAGGAGCCACATTTACGTTAAGTCGGACTAACGTTAGACCGACTCAATTAATTAATATTATAAATAATGAGATCGGTGACAATAATATGGGGCAGCAAACAACAAATGGCTCCGCATTCAGCTTCGATAATTAATATATGAGGCACATTTCTGTCAGGATAAGGTACCAATATATATTAAATAAAGTACCAATTCATATAACATGAAGTACCACTT
>JAYJMF010349020.1:0-11545 GCA_036873715.1 Salvia sclarea
TAGTTAAAAATAATTTAATGCTAAAATGATTAATGAATTATGTTGAATGATTATATATTTGAATAAGAATTTTTTTTTCCATATATATGTGTGATGATTAATTATTTGTTGAATTAATGATTATCAATGCATTAAATATTTTATTAAAAAAATTGATTAAACCATTAAATGTTGTTTTTGGAGGGAAAATATTTTTTGGTGGATTTCACTTTTATATATAGATAGATGAAGAAATTTTGTGGTTGGTAGTTAGTGCACGTACAATAACAATACATATGTAAAATTTACATGAATTTGTTAGTTTACTACTCAATTGAATTCGTGTAAAAGTGGTTGTCATCACTACTTTCTAGAAATGTATTAAAAAACGTGATCGAAATATTAGTTTGAACTTTGAAATAAACATTCAAATTGCAAAATGGTGAAAGGTATGGTGACTGGTGAGAAGAATTATTGCATAAGGAGGGTACAATCGTCATTGCGCATGTTGGAGATATTGTCGCCAATGGAATCTCTCTTGTTACGTATTTGTTTGTCGTTTTCTACTTAAGCTAAAATTCCAATTTTATTTCCATCTTTCTCTTATATTAGTGCTTTTCTGTTTTTAAGTGTGTTTAGATGAATTTGTCAAAATTAATGACGACATTTATAGATTACTATTGAATTGTCACAATATATAAATAGTTTTTAGTTAGAGTTTTGTTTAAGCTAATAATGTGCAATTACTGTATTACCTCACTCTCATAACGAGTAATTAACCTCATTCCTATATAAAAGTCTACACATATTTGATCTATAAGGTGTTGTGGTGATATTCGAATTTGAAATATTTGATAAAAAGTGGAGGTTTCATTATTCAAGTGTAAATTTACAAATTTGATTGTATAAATAAAGTGGAGGTTTCATTATTAAAAAGAATCATTTGAACAAAGATTGATAGAAATTAATTGTATATTTATGATTCTGCAGTACTATTTTCTCACAAAATTAATAGGAAAATCGCTATCAAACTAATTTTTGGACTTCATTACAAATTTTGATTTAGACAAGACCATTAAATCCTACCAACATTGAAGTTTTCTCTTTGAGTTTTGTGACAATAATTCAGCAAAGGGTTTCTATAACAAGCGATCTAGTTAATATGTTTGAAACTTTCACTGCAATTTATATATTAATATAATAAAACACAGTTTTCCTAAAAAAATAATACTCCTATTAATTTCAAGGTCGGTGAAAAGCACCGTCCCGTGCTGTACTATTTTGAATTTGAGACTTCGTACGAAATTTTGAAAACCATATATATTTTGAAATCCTCCTAAATTTAAATCCCATCATAATATAATCGATTCTCATTTCCTACGCTTAAAAAGTTCAAAATAGATGCCACACTACTAACGTTTACGTGGCTAAGAATTTAGATGTAAATTCCAAACTTTGGATTTTATTGCAACTTAGATCGAAACTTAAAACACTAAAATAATACTACTATATGAATATTTAGATTTGGTGCAAATTCGTTCTTCTAATTTTTTAGCAGAAACTTAAACATGTATATTTTGGGTTGTCCTTTCTTACTGTCAATTCATCGTTATTTTTGTGACGACTGAGTAATTAAGTCAGGATCGTGGTTCGAGTTGGCAACTACAGAGGTATGACGACGAAATTAACAATAAGAGATGACAAGCCAATAATGATCTTCAAAAGCCCATCCAACCAATTCCAAGCTTGGATGTTGGACGAATGGACAAATCTCAATTTCAAATTCGCATAAAAAAATATAAAAAATTCTGTGAGATTGGCTTTATCCTCATCTATGAGTCCCAGATCTACATTAATCAATTGAGTGTATTGGTAGTGATCCGACACATACTCATGGAAAAAATGTTCTCGATGGGAGAAAATAATACTCCATGTTCAACCACTATTCATAGTATACGATGAGAGAGCAATAATATGGTATGATATATTTTCATTGAATACCATATCCATAATTTCAAACAGTGTTTTAAAATAAATAAAATAGTGGTAGTATGTATAATATAATAAATAAATGAAAAGGGGGCAGAGTTTCTAGAGAATTCTAAAAAAGAAAAATGAATGATTAGGGGATGACCGAAGGGACATCAGCTCCCGCGAGTCGACATCACAGAGACCATGTGACTTGGCCCTTATCCATTGGGTCCACGTGTCACTCTCTCGCCCAATCTGCTTAGCTGTCAGAATTACTGCAGGTGGGCCCCACTCCCACCGCATTTTTTCTCTTCGCCACACCTCCCACTTCTGAATGGACCATTATACCCTCCAACATTTTTACCCGATTCGGACCACTGGGTCTTTCGAATCTTTACTTCCGAGATGAATCTATCTTATACGTAAAATGCAACAAACTTTTTTCAATAAATAATAATAGTACAGATACATTAGTTGAGCTTGAGATGGATTGAAAAGCGTGGTTTTGTGACATTTGTGGATATTTATTTTTATAAATTTAAAGTAAAAAAAGATTCTGACTTTAAAGTAGGAGTAGTATAAATTTATTAAAGAAAAGTTACTACTATGATATATATCATCCGATGTTATCTACAAATATACACAAACATGACACAGTGCAGAATGCAGATATAAAGTATGAGAATATACACTCCCTTTATCCCTTAAAAATGTAGTATTGATTTGATACATGAAATAGATTTTGATAAAAGTTCGTCATATTTATTCTGCGTCCACCAAAAATATGCTTTATTTTGGATGACACGGGTTTTAATAAAAATCTTCATAGTATGAGTGGAAAAAAAGTAACTTTAAATATGTGATTGATATTGAGAGTTGTGTGGATTCTATTACTATAAATGAAAATATACATATATTTTGTGGATATCCCAAAAAAGAAATATAGACAGATTTTTGGCTGATGGGGGAATATTCTTTAAGTGGAGAAAATAGCTCATCGTGTGAAATTAGAAAGAGTAATGAGGTGTGTATTGACAAATAATGAGTGATTATCGCTCATATGCCATTCGTATCTCAAATGCTTAATTATTAATCACACTGTATAATTAATAGTCAAGCATTTGAGTGATAAGAAGAGCATATGAGTGGAGCTGTGGAGCGGTGATGTTTTAAAGGAAAGTTTAGAATTATAGATAGAAGAGGAAAAATTTGAAGGATAATTATCATATCATCTAAAGCTCCTTATAAGTTGGTTATATATAGTTCAGAAATGATACATAGTTCATAAAAGACTACGAAATTGTGGCAACAAACTCAACTTGACAAATTGAATCTTAATAATGAGATTTAAATTTTAGAACCAAGCTTCTACTTAAAAAACGAACTTTCTTTTCCGATTAGGTCACTAAAAATAAAATAAAATTCAACATTCGACCCCATATATGGAGTTGTTGATAAAATTTCGTGGCTGTCATCATTGTCAACTAGTATTTCTATTAATTTCAATTACGACGAGAAAACAACACATAGCTAGTGATTAGTGGGTGAGGAGAAAGATAATAAAAACAACAAAAAGTTGAAAGCCAACAGATCGTACCCTCGGATTCAATTATTGAGCTAAAATGATGCCCCAAAAAATTTTCACAATTGTTTTTTTACTTTTATAAAAAATATACTCCCCTATCTCGCTAAACATGACACCCTTTTTATTTAGAGCTATCTAATTAGTAATCACGTAAGCCTAAAAAAAACGAATTTGCCTTAATAAAATCGTCAATAAAAGTGGTTGTATCACCTTACACACAAAAACACCATTTTCTTAATCTTCGTGCCATAAAATAGGATTGTATATTTAATGAAACGAAGGAGTATCATTTTTTATTTATAGTACTAGTACGTATATAAAATACTATTCCATTTGTCCCAAGGAAGTTTTTATCTTTCTTTTGGGCACGAAATTTTAGGAGAATTAAAAAATACTGTAAAATAATGATAAAAATATATACTACTATATATTAGTAGTATTAAAGTTGTGTGAGTTAAAAAAAAATGTTTTAAAAAGAAAATGTAACAACTTCGTTCGGACAGCCCAGAAAAAAAAAATATACAATTTGATGGTACGGAGGGAATACTAATTTCTTTTTCATTTACAACCAACCTTTTATTAAAAGCAATACTAACCAAAATAAGGTATATTTTTTGTGGACGGAGAGTAGTTGACATCACGAGAAGGGCATAATAGTCCGCCACAAATATTAAGTGACGATAAATATAAAATAAAAAAAGTCGGCCACAAACGCTGGTTAGCAATAATATCCGGGGCCACCGGCAACCGGGTGCAGCGGTGCGCCATGCAAAAAATTTCCCAATATAAAAGCAGTGGCGCATGCATTCATCTCTCATCACTCATCTTCATCACTCTCTCTTCACTCACCACCAATCCGATTCTCCTCCTCCGACGATGCCGGGCCCCAGCGACCACTTCAACGTGCCGCTCAGCCGCGTTGCCATCGGCAACACGGAGGAGTTCAGCCAGCCTGGCGCCCTGAAGGCCGCCGTCGCCGAGTTCATCAGCACGCTCATCTTCGTCTTCGCCGGCTCAGGCGCCGGCATTGCCTACAACAACCTCACCGGCGACGGCCCCGCCTCCCCCGCCGGCCTCATCTCCGCCTCCATCGCCCACGCCTTCGGCCTCTTCGTCGCCGTCGCCATCAGCGCCAATATCTCCGGCGGACACGTCAACCCCGCCGTCACCTTCGGCCTCTTCGTCGGCGGCAACATCACCCTCTTCCGCGGCATCCTCTACATCATCGCTCAGCTCCTCGGCGCCACCGCCGCCTCCGGCCTCCTCATCTTCACCACCGGCATGGTAATTCAATCAATTTCAATTTTCCCTAAATTTCCCCTGCGACTAAACCCTAATTTTTCTATTTTCCCCCAATTTTCCCTGCGACTAAACCCTAATTAATCCATTTCAATTCAATTACCCCAAATTTCAGGCGGTTCCGACGTTCGGAGTCGCCGGAATCTCGGTGTGGTCGGCGTTCGTGTTCGAGATCGTGGCGACGTTCGGGCTCGTCTACACCGTGTACGCCACCGCAGTGGATCCGAAGAAGGGAGAGATCGGAATCATCGCTCCGATTGCGATCGGTCTGATCGTCGGAGCCAACATCTTCGCCGCCGGCCCCTTCACCGGCGCCGCCATGAACCCCGCCGTGGCGTTCGGGCCCGCGATGGTGGGCTTCAGCTTCGCAAACCACTGGATCTACTGGGCCGGGCCCTTGGTCGGCGGCGGGCTCGCCGGAATCGTGTACGAGGTGTTCTTCATCAGCCACACCCACGAGCCGTTGTCGGAATTCTGAGGAATTTCGTTTCTGTGAAGTAAAAAATTTGGAGTTTGCGTTTGGTTTGTTGATGAAATTTGAGGGAAGTTCAATTTAGTTTGTGGGTAATTTCGTCATTTGCGGTTTGAACTTACGAGTTCTGGTGGGTCCCATTATCAAATGTTTTTTTTTTCTCCTCATTAAAAATTTGCCTCAATCGTGTTGATTCCACTTTTATTCCTCTAAAATTAAGTCGCGGTTAATTTATTCATTCGGCTTCTATAAGTGGAAACACTCGTGACTAAAATCGCGGTGGATTTGCAGAAAATAAAATAGTTGATGAAATGATTTCCATGGTCAAATATAAAATGACATTTTTTTTTTTTTAGACAAAGTGACTCTATGATTGACTCCACTAACACTGATACCATCAAGTTCAGATAAATTTTGTGAATTAAAATCAAAATGAAAATGAACATTTACTTACTATATATAGTTAGTCGAGCTAAGTGATATAATCAGTAGGAGCAATTGGATTAATTTTACGTTAACATAGAAATTTGGTAATCTTTGTGAATAAATAAATATATTGTTTGTAAAAGAAAATATTACTCGAATAATTTAGCTGATGCGACAGAAATGTGGACGAGCAAGAAATTGTCTTTATTTGTTTCCTCAATAATCTTTTAGGCAATTAGGTTAGTGGCTAAAATTTCCAACTATTTAATCCAATCGCATCGATTATTCGTATTATTACCTTAATAACATCTCTCTTTCGTGCTTGTATACTTTAGCATTATATGGAATATATTGATAGTTTTCAATTTTGGTGGCAACTTTTCACATCTCTGTGTCATAGTACACTTTTTCACAGGAATACCTATTTCACAAAAAAACTACTATATCACAAAAGATCCCTTGTAAATGTCACAAAGTGTCACTTATAATGAAGAAAATATTGATTTTTATACTAATAATTAGAATGATTGAAAAGTGAAATTTACAGCATTATCAAAATATATCCCCACAAACGACCTCATTTAATTAATTTAACTAACACTAGATTAACCTCTATAAAATAGTAGTGGCGGTTTGGCCAGCTACGTAGTTAATGTTATCTATATTAATTAGGGATATAAATATATAGATCGTATAATTTGACTTACGTTAAAATTTACTACTCTATAAAATCTCGAAAGTGATGGGGTTGTCGAATTGTTCCCAAAATATTTTAGGCTCAATCTTCACTATGCCAATTAAGTTAGATTTTCTGAACTTCAGCTCCTTCCTGTCGATACTTTCTCCCCTTTATTTCTTAAATTTTCTTCATAATTCAAACGAAATAAAATGTATCGAGCACGTGAAGGAAAATATGAATTGCAATAGAAACTTAGCAAAAGTTTAAAAATTTTATTTTGATATAAAGAATTTTGGATGTGTAAATCTAAAAACTATCACATCGAGATCGAGTGCGGGTGCCGAATTCCTAATCGAGGAAAAAAATAGTGAGATTCAATTTATATTATGGGCCCACATAATTTCCATTTTCCACCGACCAATCACTACCCTTTCTTGAGATATGGATAAGCTGACATCGCATTGTATATCAGTGTGTTTTGGAGAAATCCCTAAAAATGATTAATTGTGAATAATCTTTTTTTTTGTAATCTGTGTTGTGATTAGTTGCTTACATCTAATTAGTGTCCATTAGTTAGTTACTGATATTAATTGTCATGGAACTATATGTTAATTATTCATTGTGCACATTAATATTTGGATGTCGATCATTTCTCATAATATTCGTTCCGTAAGCTCACCAAACAAAAAGGACTGCAAAATTAACTGTGACAATCAAAATTCAACTAAATAATTGAATAGACTTACTATCAAACTAGTACATTTTCAGCTTTGCTGTACAGAATTCTGTTTTATGGATAAAGACATGTACCATCTCTGTTTTAAAATTTGAAATTTTGGTGTCCAAAACGTCAATAATTATTTTCTTTACACGTGAATAATTATTTTGGAGTATTATTTATTATCGACCTGTCCACTCAACCGCCAGCTATGAATTTCCAAGTCACCGATGCGTGGATTTATAGAAAATAAAAAATAAAATCTCATTTTATCACACATTACATGGATCATTTATTTCCTTATACATCATGATATGGATATCATAAAATATATTATAAAATTAATATAACATTTAAAGCATACCGTTTGAAAATAATTTGAAGTCATTGTCCATGGATAAAGTCAAGAAGGTGGAATTTTCCAATATCTTTTAGGACAAGTTTATATTATAATTAACAAATTTAATTACAAGCAAACAAAAATGTATAAGTAAAGATCAAAACATAATCTCCTGACTATATTATCTACAGGTCAGAGTCACACAAGAAATTTCTCTCTCGGATAAATAAAATAACTAGCCACGTAAATACATAATTGTGTATAAAAATTTGTACATAATTAGATAATACACTCAACTCATTTGAAAATTGAAATCGTATGCAAAATCGACAAGAAAGATAAATTGAGAATGTGATGCACTTTACGTAAATCGTCAATATGCAATAGTGTAAATTATGTAAGAAAACAAACCATGTTAAGAAAATCTTGTACCACAAGCTCAACCTAAAATTATTGTTTGAATTTCAATTCATGAATTAATTTTGTTTACTAAATACCCCACCATTTAGACCAACCTTAAGAAGAAATGCTCATTATTTTTGTGATGTAAGTAAAAGGACAAATGTTCATTATTTTTAATGATACTATAATTTTTAAGTACCACGAAGATTGTCGCAACTTTCTTGACAATGCATATGTATCGTTTGACATCAATATGACGCTATATATGATATGTTAAATAAAAGAAAATCGTGGAAATGAATTCACATGAATATGAATAGATCAATCTTTACATTTGATAATTATTTAAGAGACAAATTACTACTATAAAACATAGTGCGGATACCATTTCATGTTACATTTGAAATTTGATGCGAAACAATGAAAAGTAGTCAAATGATTGGAAGATTTTTCAAATAAAGTGAAACACCAGCTAAGGGCATGACAGAAATAATTTTTGGATTTGATGGACTTCTTTTCCTCCAATTATAATGGAAAAATTAAAAGCTAAATCCACAGTTTCACGCAATTTTATACAAATTCCCTCGTTTGTATTCTCTTTTATTTATTTATTTACAGTTCATATTTCATACTCAAAATAATTTGAAATCCTAACTCTTGATTGGAACATAAGCGTCTTTCCCAGAAATTGTAGTCTTTTATTTGTGTGCATAGTAATAGTAGCTCCCTACTTTGGTATTTAAGTATAAATACAAATAAAACGTGATCAAATACTTTGGAATTAACATGATCCAACTGCCAAATGAAAACGACTCAAACTTGAAATTGATAAATCTGAAACCTAACTATTCGCGGTTAATTTCGAGTTCAAACAAAATTTCTCATTCAATTTGGTGAAAAGCTTAAAACAATATGCTACGGGAAGTGGAAGTCCAGATGGACAATTTTTATAATAATAATAATTCAACTACCTAAATCATTAGCTGCGAAATAGAGACTCCACATACAAATCATTGTTTTAAGTTCACTATTTTTAGTAGAGAGACAGTTTTTAATTGAATCGTGAAATTTGGTTTTTAATGGTTGATTAGAAAGATTGGAAATCCATTCGAAGAAAATCCTATGAAGTGTGAACTATAAAAATGAATCCAATTAATTTCTATAACTAGCAATCTAAATACACATAAACATAATACCATTGTCTAAATTAACCAATAAATTGGGGGATCAAGTCAGTCCCAATGTGTGTAAATTGTAAATGAGATATTTTTGTCTTTCATAATAATAGGTTGGAACATATAGTAGTATTAAAAGCTCAACAAACTCTTATACATAAAGTGAACTTTTCTATTCACACCACCTAGGCCTTTTTTTAAAAATCTTTTTATCTACTTTCGTCATTTGAAGGATCACTGAAAAAGTTGGTCTTTTACATCCGTTAAGTGCAGAATTTTGATTTTTCTTCTTTGTTCTTTTCTATGTGCTTCAAATTTTATGTGATGTATTATGTAAGATTAATTCTATGTGAATTTTGTTTCCTTATTTCAATTTTTGGGTTATTAAAACTGTAATCATAATAAATGTCAAAAGGAACAATACCTATAAGAATTAAAAAAAATGAAGTGGTTGTAAGACATTGAAGTCTAGAATTCTCATCTTAACTCATACAGTATTAAAATGACAAAAAACAGAAATAGATGAAATTGAAAGGTGGAGTGAAAATGGACCACAAAATGAGATCGGAAAAGATATTTGATGATGAATCTAGACAGCAAAACATCGTGGGTGTCAATCTCAATAAAAAACCAACAATGTTACAAACTGGGAATAGGGGCCTCGCCTTATGTTCCACATGGGTGTGGGGTAGAGACTAGAGAGATAGCATGTGAAGGGTACTCATTTCTCCTATAAACTAGTATGTGCTTGCCACCGGCTCTAATCGGATCGAGTCGAATATCGTCGTGCTCGGGTCTCGAACGATGCTCAACGAATATTACTTCGAGCCTCACGTACTTGATCGATCCCGAATAGACACTCTAAGTTTGATTTTATTCGGAGTAACATTATATAGGACTATTATCTGTTCTCTATAACGAATATAGTTAGTAATATACTCCCTCTATTCCAATTAGTAACGTCGACATTTTAGTTTTGGGCACAAAAATTAAAAAAAAGTGATGTTTTTATGCGTAAAATGTGGAATCCACTAAATTGACAACTTTTTCAAGACAAATTTATTACCCTCTCCGTCTCATTTGAATTGGCCTACTTGTCTCATTGGTATGTCCCATTTGAATTGGCTCTTTCCCATAATGGCAAAAGTTTAACACATAAAATGATAGGACCATGCTACTTTATCACTAAAAATAAACACTTTCTTAATTCATGTGAATAAAGTAAGAGACCAATTCAAATGGGACGGAGGGAGTACCTTTTTTGGTATGTGTTATTACTATTAGGACAGGCCAAAATGGCACGTATGCCATTACTAATGGGACGAGGGGAGTAAGTCAAATCTCAAATAATTTCTTTCAGATTAAATCGGTTAATGAGTTGAATATTGTTATGCTCAAGATTGATTTGTTTAATTTATTGAGATGCAATGAGCTTGAACAAATTTTTAGTGAATCGAGCTCTGAATTGCTTATCATTAGTTTGGTTCATCTATAAACCATCGTGCATGTGTGTGTGTGTGTGAGAGAGAGAGAGAGATGATATAGTTGGATGGTCGGCAAGGTTGAAAGGGAAATATTGGCCCATTCACAATTTTGGGCAAAAGATGCAAGTATTAATTAAGAGTGACCCTTTTGGATCATTCGTTTCTATTTTTAATTTTGATTTTATTTTAGTGGGCTTTATTATCAATTATGTGATTGAATTGACTTTTTATGTAGAAATTAAATAGGGATAGGTTATATCGTTGTGAAATTAAAAGATAAGCTATCTATCATTTATGCACGTGAGAGGAAAAATGCTATCTAGTTGGACTTTAAATGCTTGGTGTTGTTAATATTTTTATTTTTCCATAAATACTTATTGAATTGGGACGAATTATTTAGATTAGCAAATTGAACAAAAATAAATAATAAATAATAAATTATTCAGAACATTTATCATGAAATATACTAAACGCCAAGCTTCCATCTGCCTTACAAAATTTGTTTGGTTTAACTTTACAATATAATTGGTCCATCAATCATTTCAAGAAAGGGATATTTGTAATTTGGGCGGTTTTGTACACTACATGTGAATGTTGACGTGCTCAAGAAAAAATCAACCCAAATGAGTAAATAAAACTTTTGTTTTAGTGTCCTCAAAAAAACATTAGTGTGAAATATATTTTATATCCCTAACTTTTAATTTTTCAAAATAAAACTATCAATTTTCAGTTTTTGTGATTCTAAACATTTTGTTGAAAATGTTGAAATATGTAAGTTTCAAAAAACGTATAAAGCTAGGGTATGTTTTTCAAAAATATAAGTTGGGAGATATTTAAAAAAAAAGGGTAAAGGTGTAAATACACCCTTAGACGTTTTTGTGAAGAGCAAATACATCCCTAACGTTTGATTTGGATCAATTGCACCCCCAACGTTTGAGAATCCGGGCAAAAGGGCCCCTACCTTTTAACGGAAAGTTAACGGTATTAAAAAAATAGATTTTTATTTTATTTATTT
>JAYJMF010349041.1:0-11544 GCA_036873715.1 Salvia sclarea
TGAAATTCAATAAAATAAACTACTTCATTAATGTAATTAATTAAGGTTGAATAAGAAGAAAAAAATTTCTTAATATACGTGCCCATACTTAGGAAGACTTACATTATTAAATGGAATGAGTATTGAACTAAGTTACCAAATTATATTAATCATCAATATATAATTTTAAAATTCAAAATTTTGGTCACATCATCCCCAAAATCTCTCCAATTGCTTCATTCTCAATCATTTTCTATTTTGTGGATCTTTTGACATTTTAATCATTTTTAAATTTTATTAAGAATTACATCTTAACATCCATCCCACATCGAATTTTTATGGGGTTTTACCTAATGAAAACCTCTATAAAAGAATATTTACATTCTTCCAACATCATACAACATTCACATTTAACTTGTGGTGTTTGTATCATCAAGTCCATTTGGTAGAATAAAAAGATATATTTAATTTTGTTTGACCAATATTTCTGATTTTTTTGTGGTGTCATTCAATAATGTTCTATTAAATAATTTTATGATAGTACATGATTTCATAATAAACAATTAGATGAAGACATACAAGTACAATTTATAACAAAATAATATCTTTATTTTTTAAGATCAATGAAAAATAGTAATGTATGCTAAAACAAGTTTGATAACTATTAAGGATTAAATTATTAAAGCTTAATACTTCTAATTCTTTGTTGTAAAAAATTATGGGAATATATGTTTTCAATTACTATTGGAAATAAATATGAATATATACACCCTTCGTCCCATAAAAGTTGTATAACTTCTTTGCACACGGGATTTTATGAAAGTTGAAAAATAATGTTGATGCATCGTTTCCGACACCACATCAAATTGGGAGAAGATAAGCATGGGGCTTACCTAATCTGAGTGGGACGGCGGTGATAGAGCCACGGGAAAGGTCGAACCTCTCAACCGCCGGGACTAGGGTTCCAACGTACCACCCAAGGAAGAAGAGAATGAAGAAAAATAGGGAGATAACAATATTTTTGGAAGATATATGAGAGTTGTATTGCTAAAATGGGTTAACCATCCCTGTACTCGTGGAGTTACAAACTATTTATAGAGGCATGTTATAGGGGTAAAGATGGTAAAAACCGCAATAATAGTACAAGGGCAGACTCGTCTTCACAGGCTTATAGGACACCACGTATGAGGGTATTGTAGTCATTCCCGAGTGCCTTAGGAGATAATTCTACCAACCGCTATCTCTTACGAAAAGGGGGCTCGTGTATCTGCCAGATGAATATTCGGTGGTCCTGCAATGGGAGGGTGCCACGTGGCGATATGCACGGATGATTGGCCTTGCATCACTTCCCAGTGGATTCTCTCAGGCTTGACCACTTCCCCGTGGATTCTCGCAGGCCTAACTTCTGGGCTTTACTAATACAACCCTGTCCATGTCTACTCTATTATATTTCGAGCTATCACGACCTTTCACAGGTTCGCGCCAAGGCTATGGAGTCCATTTCTCCGCCTTGGTTGTCTCCCAGCCTTGCAATCTCCTGGCCAACCTTATGTACATGCCTTTCTTTGACCGGGCCCTGCTTTTGGCCTGTCGTGCTCGGCCATGTTATTGGGTTTTTTAGTGAGGTGCATCCGGTCGACGTGGCAATGACAAAAATCGTTCTCATCAACTCCTCTCCCCTAGTATCGTGAAAACATGGCTTCGCGAGTTCTTATGAGATCAGGGCTGTCCTTCGTCATTTTCACTTTATCGATTGTTGAGTCATCTCTACTTATGTCAATCGGATGGGACTTGACACCGCCCGCTAACTTGTCAGTGAATAAATACGTTGCCGAACCGCCGATTTTCAAGATTTTTTTACTGCAAATTTTGTTGAGATGCGCGATATAGAGATCCGTGATTCTTGAGATTTTTGCTATACTAAGCTCGGTATCCATGTCCCAGCCGAGTGGGAGCGTCCTGACTGGAACCTGCCCGGTTGGACTTCTTTGTACTTGCACTACTTCAAAGATGGCCTTAGGTTGCCTCCACCGTCGCTAGTTTTGGACATTTGTGGGTACCATGAGATAGCTCCGGGGCAGTTGATGCCTAATGCGATCAAGGTGCTTATGGCTCTCCAGGTGTTTAGCGAGGTTCATGAGTATCTGATTACATGGAAGGAAGTATTGACAGCCTACAAGCTTGTTGAGCATGGTGTGGAGAAGGGGAGATATATGTTGTATACTAAGATAGGTAAGAAGTCCTTTATCCTCAATGTCCCGGATATTGACATGTCGTGGAAGGGAAAGTATATTTTTGTCACCTATGAGGTATTGGGGGTTCCAACAGGCTATAATATCCCTTACGCGTGGTCTCCCGCCAGTGAGTGTCTGTTTGAATTAGCTTTCGCTTTTTAAGGTCCAGTCTGTCTGGTTTAACCTTGGTCAGTTGTTGGTTGTTCTTTTGCAGGTAGGACCTACTCGTATGAGCCTGATTGTCAGGAAGTGATTGAGCGGGTCAAGACATTTCTGGACTATCCACAGGAGGATCGTGACTGGAAGACCTTGCTGTCAGAGGAAAACCTTCGCTCAACTTCCCTTTGGGCTGGAAATCTCGCTCCCCCTGAAGGTATTGTCGCTCCTCGTCCCCAAGCTGATGTTCGAAGGATCGTAAATCTACGTAGTTTCGAGCATCTTGGGTATAGTTTCCTACTCCAACCCCCTTTGACCCCCAGTGATCGAGCTTTTGCAGATTACATGGACAAGCAAAGGGGTGTTCCTCCCATGTTTGGGAAGGGTGCTGCGTTGGAGATGGCGCGTAAGCGCCGGAAAGGCAAGGGAACTTCCTCAGAAGATCCGGCAGTTAAGGGAGCCCCTTGTTATTCGACTCAATCGGGCAAGGGTAAGAAGAGGACCGCGGAGGTGAATGAACATGATGTGCTTGAATCGGGAGATCTGACAGGTCAGACGGCCCTGAGCGGTGACCAGGTCATCTTGTCATACCCATCTTCGGCCATGGCCCAGAGCGACTTCGGGCCATATATGGAAGAGACGGAGAAGCTCTTGTTCGAGGAGGATGAGGCTCGTCTTGACGACATAAAAGATGATGCCGCTAGCATCCTGGGCCTTTGTTATGCTTTCCAGGTATCTAAATGGTTTTGCTTTTACTTTATGGTTCGCATGAGTCAGCGTCTAATGAAGCGTTGCATGTTTCGCAGGGTATGCAGATCGTGATATGGATGAAGAAGAGGCTTCGTGACCTGGTGAAGCAAGTTAAACAACTGAGGGCATAGAATCAGTCCATGCGGGTTGAGATGACTGAGCTCCGGTCCTGCAAGGATGAGGTCGATCGAGTCAAGGCGGAACTGGAGGCCCAACTAGCCTTAAAGACTCGTAGTGCTGCCACGATGGAGCAGGACTACCAAAAGGCTATGAGTGAGCTGGGGAAGGTCCGAGCTAAAGCTGATATGCTCGAGGGTCGACTTCTCGACTTGCGCCTTGACACCGAGATTCGGTGCCGTGGTCAGCTAGCTATGAAGTATCGCGACCGTGGCTCGAACGATTGGGACTATTTATCCTACATTAATGAGTACGAGGAGTACCTTAAGATACAAGAAGAAAATCCCGACATGCGTGAGGATTTAACGTTGCTGTCGCGTTTGGGGGCCTAGGCACTGATGCCTCCTTGGGTGATGATTAACCCTTGTCCGTTATGCTTGTATCTAACCTATTTCGTGTAGTTGTTGTCTGTCGTTAAGACTTGTTTTTATGAGTAGGTGCGTTAGCCCTGAATTTCTGTCAAGGCCGTTATGGCCAGGTTTAGTCTCTATGTCAATCGTATGTTCTTAGGTGTTGTTTTTATGGGCAAGTGTATTAGCCCTTAGTTTCCACCAAGGCCAGTTGACTAGACTTAGTCTTGTATCGACAAATTTTTCGGTTTATCCGGCCCATCGGAGGGTCCACCTCTGATTGTATGTTCAAGTTCGATCGAGCTAGTTTATGCTATCGGATTGGTCCACCTCTTAAAGTGCCTTAACAAATTACACCCCATTCCCGCCTTAAGGGGTTTAAAGGGCTTAAGGCGCCTTAAAGGGCTTAAACAGCCTTAAGGGGCTTAAAGGTCTTAAAGTGCCTTAACAAATTATACCCCAATCCCGCCTTAAGGGGTTTAAAGGGGCTAAAGGGCCTTAAAGGGCCTTAAGGGGTTTAAAGGCCTTAAAGGTCTTAAAGGTCTTACAGTGCCTTAACAAGTTATACCCCAATCCCACCTTAAGGGGTTTAAAGGGGCTAAAGGGCCTTAAGGGGTTTAAAGGCCTTAAAGGTCTTAAAGGTCTTACAGTGCCTTAACAAGTTATACACAATCCCGCCTTAAGGGATTTAAAGGGTTTAAAGGGCCTTAAGGGGTTTAAAGGCCTTAAAGGTCTTAAAGGTCTTACAGGGCCTTAAGAAATTATACCCCAATCCCGCCTTAAGGGGTTTAAAGGGCTTAAAGAGCCTTAAATTGGTAGGAGGGAATGGGTTGTGCTCCTTTAGAGCTGCCTACATACCCTTTTTGAAGGATCAAGCCCGAATGTAGTTCTGACCTCCATGGAAAGGTCAGTAGTCCGTGATTGGTAGAGTGGGTCTTGTAAGACCTATGTAAAAGGTGAAATAAGATTGTAAGGAGAAAGTTTAAGCATGGTACTGTTTGTGGTGGATGGCGTTCCAGCTATTGTGAATATCGCGTCCGTCTTTTGTTCGTAATTTGTAGGCTCCGTGTCCAACCACCTTGGTAATAATTAGGTAGGGACCTTCCCAGTTTGGGGCGAGCTTGCCGGCACCTGTCTCCTTGGTGTTTTGGAATACCTTTCGCAACACCCAATCACCTATTTTAAAGGTCCGGGTACGAATGTTTTTGTTGTAGTACTTAGCAACATTCTGTTGATACGCGGCAAGCCTTATGTTCGCCATGTTTCGTTTTTCATCGAGCAAATCAAGCTCATGGCACATATCCTTCTGGTTATCGCCGTCCGTGACAAGCTCGAACCTGGCCGTAGGTACCTCACTTTCTGCGGGAATGACGGCCTCCATCCCGTAGGCAAGGGAGAAGGGGGTTTCTCCTGTTGATGTTATTGCGGTTGTTCTGTAGGACCAAAGTACACCAGGTAACTCCTCTGCCCAATTGCCCTTTGCGTCCATCAGCCTTTTCTTTAAGGTGTTTACAATCGTCTTGTTGGATGACTCTGCTTGCCCGTTCGCTTGGGGATATCTCGGGGTGGAGAAACTTAGCTTGATATTCCAAAACCTACAAAAATCTTGAAAGTCGGTGCTTTTGAATTGAGACCCGTTGTCGGTGACGATCTCCTTGGATATCCCGTAGCGATAGATGATGTTCTTCCAGATGAACCCTTTGACCTCTTTATCTCGAATTCGAGGGAAAGAGTCTGCTTCGATCCACTTGCTGAAGTAGTCTGTCACTGGCAACATGTACACCTTCTGTCCAGGCGCCATGGGTAACTTACCCACTATGTCCATTCCCCATTTTATGAAAGGCCATGGAGACGTGATGGCGATCATTGGCTCCGGGGGCAGGTGGGAGACCTGGGCGTGTCGTTGGCATTTGTCGCACCTTTTGACGTAGTCGGCCGAATCAGCCTTCATAGTGGGCCAATAGTATCCACTGGTCAGGGCTCGGTGAGCTAGGCTTTTCCCGCCTGAGTGATTCCTACATTCCCCTTCGTGTAGTTCGGACAAGATGTACTTTGCTTCTGCAGGGTTAACACATTTTAAATATGGACCAGTATACGAACGTCTATATAATTTACCACTAATAATGGAGAACCAGGCTGCTTGTGCCTTGAGTCGGCGGGCTTCGTTCTTCTTGTCGGGTAGTATGCTTGATTCCAGGTACTCCTTTATGGGGTCCAACCATGTCCGCTCGTTAGACACGATAGTTGTATGTTCCTCTTTGTCTTTTTGGATGGCGAGCCAGTTGAGGAAAATGATTGGAATGTTCCTTGGCTCTGTCGTCTGGATGGACGATCCAAGGTTAGTCAGGGCATCAGCATGGCTGTTATTTCCCCTGGGTACCTGATTCACAACGAATTCCTGGAAACTCGACTGAAGTTCCTTTGCCTTGTTTAGATAGGCGATCATCTTGGCGTCCTTGGCTTGATATGTGCCCTGCATTTGATTCACAACAAGCTGAGAGTCACAGAATCCTAAATATGTTTGACTCCCATCTCCTTGGCAAGTCCGAGGCCGGCCAACATTGCTTCGTATTCTGCTTCATTGTTAGTTGCTTTGAACCCGCATCGGACTGATTGTTCAACCATATCGCCCTGAGGTGATATGAGGACCAGGCCTAATCCACTTCCGTGCATGTTGCTGGATCCGTCTACGTAAAGATTCCATGCTGCCTTTTGATCGTTTTGTTCGTTCACGTAGCATAGCTCTTGGTCGGCCTGTACGGTAAGGTTAGGCGTAAAATCAGCAAGAAAATCAGCTAATACCTGGGACTTTAAGGCTGTTCGGGGCTTGAAAGTGATGTCGTGCTCGCTCAATTCTACTGCCCACTTGGCTAGCCGTCCCGAGAGCTCAGGCTTGTGGAGGATGGACTTGAGAGGGTATGTGGTCACGACAGTGATTGGGTGACATTGGAAGTAAGGACGTAGCTTTCTCGCGGCATGGACTAGAGCCAGAGCTAGCTTCTCGAGCTGGCCATATCGGGTCTCCGCATCCAGCAAGGATTTGCTTACATAGTAGACTGGTGACTGTCTCCCTTCATCCTCTCTGACCAGTACCGCACTCACGGCTGTATCTGACACGGCTAGGTAAACAAATAAGGTTTCATTGTCTATTGGTTTAGCCAGGAGGGGCGGACTGGCCAAGTATTGCTTGAGCTGTTGTAGGGCCTCTTCGCACTCCCTTGTCCACTCGAACGTCTTGGATTTTCGTAGGGTGTTGAAGAATGGGTGGCACCGTTATGAGGACTTTGATATGAAGCGGCTCAGTGCGGCTACTCGCCCTGTCAGCTTCTGCACGTCCTTTACACAAGTGGGGGATGTGATCCATTGGATCGAGTCGATCTGGGCTGGGTTAGCCTCTATCCCCCTTTGGGTTACCATGTAACCTAAGAATTTTCCTGCATTGACACCAAAAGAACATTTAGTTTGGTTGAGCTTCATGTTATACTCCCTGAGAATTTTGAAGGTATGTCTGAGATGGTTAATGTGCTCGTTCGCTTTGGTCGACTTGACAAGCATGTCGTCGATGTAGACCTCCATCGTACGTCCCAGTAGGCTAGCGAACATCCTATTGATGAGGCGTTGATATGTTGCTCCTGCATTCTTCAACCCAAATGGCATCGACGTGTAACAATAAAGGCCGGTGTTAGTCATGAAAGCCGTTTTCTCCTCGTCGTCAGGGTGCATTTGGATTTGATGGTATCCCGAATATGCGTCCATGAAGCTCAACAGCTCATGACCGGCTGTTGCGTCTACAAGCATGTCGATGTGTCGCAATGGGAATGAGTCCTTCGGGCAGGCCTTGTTGAGATCTGTGAAGTCAATACAGACCCGCCATTTGCCGTTCTTCTTTTTTACTACCACTACGTTGGCGAGCCAATCGGGGTAGTGGACCTCTCTAACCAGTCCATTTTCTAAGAGCCTTTTGACCTCTTCATTGATGACTTTATTCCTCTCGGGAGCGAATTTTCTTCGTTTCTGCTTTCTGGGCGGATAGCCTGGGTCAACCTGTAACCTGTGCACAATAATATTAGGATCAATTCCAGTCATGTCCGCATGGGACCAAGCAAAACAATCGTGATGTTCAGTTAAGAAATTGATAAGCTTCTCTCTGAGCTCAGGGTCGAGTTGTGCTCCTATCCGAACTTTGTGGTCCAGATGTTCCATATGGATTTGAACTTCGTCTATCTCCACCATTTCCTCCTCCATGAAGCTGGTTGGTCGTTTAGGTTGAACATGTTGATCCCTTGTTAAGGATCCGCCTGGTTCTGCAAGTTGGTCTAGACGGGGTAGGACACTCTTCTTTGGGTCAGGCGGACCCTCTTGCTGTAATTGCTATAAGGTATGCTTCGCCCTAAGGGTTGTTTGATAGAATGCCCTTGAATCTTTCTGCTCCCCCTTGATTTCCTTAACCCCCATTTGGTCGGGAACCTCACCACCTGGTGGAAGGTTGATGGAACAGCCTCTATGTCATGGATCCAGGGGCGACCCAAGATGACATTGTACGCGGAGGGGGCGTCGATCACTAGGAACTTGGTGGAGATATTGACTCCTTCAGCATAGACGGGTAGGTCGACCTCCCCGATGGTATTCTTGCTCTCGCCACTGAACCCTATAAGAACAGTGGTCTTCCTGACAATTGTGGACTCGGTCAAGCCCATCTCCCTGAAAGCATTAAAAAAGAGGATATTGGCAGAGCTGCCATTGTCTATTAGTACGCGCTTGGTTAAACAGTTTGCAATATAGATAGAAATAACTAAAGCATCATGATGAGGGTTAAGAAGTTTGTCTGTTTCTATAGTTTGAAAACTGATTGTCTGGGCTGGAAGGATTGCACTGCTGGTCTGTCCTGGTATGTTGGGTTCCGGTTTACTCGTTCTCGCTTGTCTAGCGTGCCTCTTCGCGGCTGAATGGGTAATTCCGCTTACTTCGGAACCACCGGAAATGACATTCACGGTTCTGTCATGTGGAGGAGGGTTTGGCGGGGTGACCTCCCTGCGTTCGACTCGTCTGTCTCTCCCTTGTTGTAGTGTTTCCTTGCCTTTGTCGGTCAGGTAGTTTGTGAGGTGGCCCTGTTTGAGCAGGTGTGCCACTTCCAATCTCAGTGCTATGCAATCCTCTGTTCGATGACCATGGTCAGCGTGGAACTCGCACCACTTGGATCTGTCTCTCTGGTCAGCGGGTGTTCTCATCTTTTCTGGCCATTTAACCTTGTTGCCCAGGTTCTTGAGCGCTGCAACCGCTTCGGCAGGGGAGATGGTGAGGCTGTATTCAGGAACCTTCGCTCTTTCACGTGGACGTGCCTCGGATGTCCGGTCATGCTCCCTTCTTCCCCCGCTTCTCCTATGGAAGGGGGGGTATGGCTCAGCATGCCTGTCGCTACCCGTCCTCCTGTCGACACGGTAATCCCTTCTAGAGCTCTCTGGCGGGTACGTCCGTTGGAGGTGGTATTGATCCTCCTCCCATTTGATTTGCGCCCAAGCCTGGATCAACACGTCCTCCATGGTTTTGCAAGGGTATTTGGTTCAAGTCTTGTACAGGTCTGATCCTGGCAACAATCCCTTGCGGAAGGCTGTGACTGCGGTTTGTTCACTACAATTAGTGATTGACACCTTCTCTTTGTTGAAGCGTCCGATGTAGTAGCGGAGGGGTTCGCCGTGTCTTTGGACTATGACATACAAGTCTTCTGAGATCTTCTCCAATTTCCTGCTACTAGCATACTGTTGAACAAAAATATCGGTTAGTTGTGCAAATGAACGAATAGAATTATTAGGGAGATTCGTGTACCACTGTAGGGCCGGTCCTGTCAGACTAGAACCGAACCCCTTACACATGCAAGCCTCTCGCATATCACGAGGTATGGCGGCGGTGAACATTCTCTGGCGGTATTGGGCAATATGGTCGTCCGGGTCGGATGCGCCATCAAACATCTGCATATGGGGCAAATGGAACTTCCTGGGCATCTCTACCAAGGCTATGTCATCCACAAAAGGCGAGTCGGCATAGCAACTCTCTGCACTCTTCTTAATTGGGGCTGGTACTCCGGGGATCCGTTGGATGATAGCTTCCATTTCTTCCAGCTTTCTAGCCAGGGCGGGATCCATGGATTGGTATGGGTTGGATGTCGTCCCATGTCGGGCAAACTCGGGCTGTAGAGGTTGGCCTTGGGCACCACCGTATTGACAGGTCGGGATGGTGGCGCCGTTGGGTGGTCTTGATAGTACGGTATGCCCTCGTTCGTTGCCTTGCTGGCCAATGGGAGTGGTAATGGCTGGTCTCGTCGGGTTAGCCTGACTTGTCCCACCTACTTGGGTGGTTTGGTTGGCGTTTGTACCGCAGTTCAACTGGAGCTCGTCTGCAGCGTTTGCCTCAGTTGTCTGGTCTGAGATACGGGCGTCGTGCTCACCTGCGGCAACAATAACATAGTCGTAGTTAGGTTGGATTATTTCAGACCTAGGGTTCCTTACCGATGACTCGGGGTTGTCCGGAGTCCTTTCGGTTCCATCAGAGTTGAGTGGTATGTCCTCTATGATTGGCATGGAGTTGACAGGGACCCGAAACATGTCGGGTCGTGACGTTTGGTTTGGGGGAGGTGTCTGGATTTGGGCTATTGCCACATCCAAACGAGTGCGCAACTCCATATTTTGCCTTTCCAACGCCAACCCACTCTCCCGTTCCTGGGCCATTTGTTCCATCAGGGCGGTGATCTTTGTGTTCATCTCCACATGGACGAGCAACTCCGACTGGGTGGTTGTGTCTGCAGCGTCACGTGAGTCGTTCGTAGTACTCATGGTACGGCTCTGTAGCGGTCCGTTGGTATACTTGATTGCTAGGGCCCCACGGTGGGCGCCAAATTGTTTGGGGTGAGTCCAACAATCACGGAAGGGAGACGTCGGGTACGTCCGGATCGATGGGCACTAGCAACCTGAGACCATGGAACACGTTAGAGCCCTCCTGAGAGCACCGGTGGGGGTGTCGATGGAGGGGCCTCCGACGCTCAAGTTAGTATCGTTTCACGTAATAAGACAGAAAAGAGAGTAAATAACGAGAATAATTAAAGAGAAATATGTAAGTCGGGTCGATCCGGTCGGATAAGGTCTGTTCCGGTCGATCGCGATAGTCAACGGTAGTTGTGGAGCGCAAGCTAATGGCTGTCCAGGCTCGCTCCCACCCCCTCTGGTTGACCAGGTGACCAAGGCCTTAAGAAGATGAGAGCGAGCGTAAATAGATGGCTATTCCGGGAGAGAATGTTCGTGAGATCGTGTGAGTTAATGTGAGTCTGAGAACGTGTGCCTATTCCCTCCCCCAGAGCGTGGTTATATAGTCGTCTTATGGCGGCTCAAGTTTGACCTGGTCTAGGGTTATTCCCCAGGTAGCTCCGATTATCCGGGGGTAGTTAGACGCCGCCTTTAGGGTTTCCACTATGTGGTTCAACTTTATCCTGTCCAGGTCGATGGGACGGAGACAAGGCCTGTCGAGACCGAGGTGGGCCTAGGAAGTTGGTTCTGGGCTTATCCGGAGCATGATGGGCCTATAGGGCCTGCACTACCTAGCCGGATTTTGTAGTTAGTTGGACTAGACTGATTTTGCCCACTACAAGTATATATCCAATTGTGTCTAGCTAGCCGTCGGTCATGTAGTATATGATTGATCTTATTTAGAAGTTTGGATACTCACCCACTCACACTATGTCAATTAACCATTTCATTCGTAAATATTTGAAAAAAAAAAAACAATTGATGCCAAAATTGCAACTTCCGAATAAATTATTTGTAAATTTCCATGAAAATAATAAGTGTAACATTTATTGATAAAGTTTCTTAGATATTTGTATAGCAAACATAAAGTTATTTATAAATTAT
>JAYJMF010349061.1:0-11542 GCA_036873715.1 Salvia sclarea
CTAGACCACCCAATCTTCAAAATTAATGGATGAGATTGGTTCTTAGTTCATATTTTAAATAGGGGATGTATTTTATCCTATATATATATTTATTTATTTATATATGTATATATTACTTCGGTTTGGTTTTCGATTTCTCAGTGTTCTTATTTATAAAATCGTAACCGAAAAATTACGAAATTTTAAAACCGTAACCGAACCGAGCTTATATTTCGGTTAGGTTCGGTACGGTTTTTCGCTTGTTACCAATTATTGCTCATCCCTAATCACCATAAAATAATGAACTTGTTGATATGTATGTAACACATGGGTTTTTATTTTTATTTTTGAAATCATACATGCTATTAGAGGAACTAATACATGGATTCTAAACAAAATCAATGTTAATTATACATGGAAACTTATTCTCACGTGGCTTTGAAGATTGCGCTGCTTTTGGAGTGTGTACGTAATTACTAAATGTTAAAGATTTCATTTCTTTTGTTCTTTTATAAGAAGTACCATATTTTCACCCTTTTCTTGTTTCTTGAGTGTCCTAATTTCAGAATTAAGAGTAAATCAATAATTTATTTTACCCATTTATAATACTTTTTCTAAATTTTATAATTAATTGTATGTATGCATTTATTACTATAAAAATCTAAACAAGCTATAAAGAAACATGTTGCATCTTTGTGACATTTTACTTTGGTAGGAAATCAATGTTGAAACATAAGTAACAAACGCTCATTGCTTGATATAGCAAATCACCACAATAAAACATGAAAGCTCCAAGAAAAAATCGTACAAAATCACACACACGCACACACTTATTAGTACATAAAGAAGCCAATATTTCAACAATGTGTGTTGGCTTAGCGGCCAAAGTGGTTAATGTCCGATCCCAAAGGTTTCGGATTCAAGTCCACCGTGACACAACCTTTAAATTTGTCCATCACAGAGACAGTGCTTCCCACCGATAGTAGGAGTTTCCCGATGGCCCTCCATCAGGCAGAAATGCCATCTTCACCGGAGATTCGGTAGCTTCGACTTCAGTCAACGGGCCATGTCCGAAGGTGATATCTGTTTTAGAAAAACCAGGACACACAGAATTGATGAGGAAAGTGGGGTGTTTTTGGGCTGCAAGCCAAGTATAAGCGTTGAGAGCTTCTTTCGACATTTTGTAGGCTGCAAGATAGGAAGGCCACTGATTCTCTTGCAGTTTGCCCTCTTTGAAGTTGTTGAGAAATTCTTGCACAACTTCATCAATTCTATCCTCTGTTAGGCACTCTTTGTTGCTAAACACTCCTTTTGCCCATTCATTTGACTGAAGCTGAACATATAACATGATCAATATATACATATGTATTAGGCCAAAATGGAAGTTAGTTAGCAAGAAATTCTACCACTAAACTCCCTAAAGTGGAGGAGACATTCACAATCCTTGGTGAATCAGAGAGCTGCAGCAGAGGAATGAGGGCTTCTGCTACTCTTTTTGCACCGTAGTAGTTTGTTTCAATGCATTTCTCCGCCCACTCCAACGTCTCGATGAGCTTCCCACTTGCTTTCGGATGAAATGTTTCCGGCTGCAATATTGCACCTTAATTATAATGAGAAGGTAAATGCATTCGCAGTGAAAAGTATATGCACCCAAAAAATGAAATATAGCCCTAGTGATGCATTCCCCGTAGATCTTAATGATCTAACGAAAACAAAATGGAAACAAACCTTTCCATTAGCTAAGACCAACTTGAAATCTTGATTGACATACTCTTCAATCACCGAAGCATCTCCCTCCATTTCTGCTCCAATGATTCCAGCATTATTCATCTGCATGCATTAATTACACATAGTCCAAATCATTTAACTTTTTTCATATTATATCACAAATCAAGAATTAATTATGCAATTTGACAATTAGTTTACCAAAATGTCGAGCCTTCCGAATTTGGTTCTGATAAATTCAACAATAGCAGCAACACTAGCATCATCAGCAACATCGAGTTGATGAAAGACCACATTATCATTAAATTCCTTGAGCTTTTGTTGAGCTTCAATGCCTCTCTTTTCATCTCTTGATGTCAAAATCACCTTCATTCCTGTGGAAGCTAACACCCTGCAGATTTGGAATCCAATTCCTTTATTTGCTCCTGTCACCAACGCATACCTGAAAATGCTAAATCAATAAATATGTATATATATGAGCATTAAAAATGTATAAGATTAATTATTTCTATTGAAATAAATCTTGATTAATTACCTCTGTGTTGCATTTGCCATTATTGTTTGAAAGAAAGTCTTGTAAAAGAAAATATTTGATGGTTCAAACAAGTCTTGGTGCATGGCTAGCTTTTATAGTAGTAAGTTTGATCTTAAGACTTGAACGAAATTAACTGAGCTAAAATAATTAAGTTTGAATCATTTTAAACAGTTTGCAGGAAATTAGAGTAAGGTGGCTAGGGATGGCAACGGATCGTGTTTTCGAGAGTACCCGTACTTACCAAACGATGTTGGGTCAGGTTAGGGTAAGTACGAAATGGGTTTGGGGCAGGTATGGGTCTGGAGACTAATACCCGTGATGGATTTGGGTCGGGTTTGGGAACTTAGCTATGGGTACCCGTTACCCGAACCCGTTTATATATAATATAGATTTTATATGTGTTCGCTTTTTTATATACATAATAATACATTACATGTATTGCATTTGCTCTCCATTATGCGTCAAGTCTCAATTCATTTCTTAACTTATACTTTCTCTCATATGATAATTAATTTATCCAAAATCATAAACAATCTTAATTCTTCCATGCATCTTCTTTGCTCACTCATCTTTTTTATTTTTGTAAAGAAGACGTTTCAGATAACTCTTCATTTCCTACTGAGTCTAATTTGTTATTGGGTCAGTTTGAATTCTTCCAACTTTTTTCTTTCGAGTTAAAAGCTTTTGATAAAATTTACATATTCTTTTTTTCTGGCTTATTGTTTGTTATTCTGAATTTGTTTATGCTAAAAAATCATAGGTAGTGTACGTTAATTTGTCTTGCTATTAATCATGTTTATTTCAAAATGTTATACTTTTCATTAATTGATAATTGTGTATCAAATATCATAATAGTTCATATTTAATTATTTTATAAATTTAGCTGGTATTATCCAATGGGTATGGGTCGGGTATAGGTCATGAAATTAATATCTGTAACGAATTTGATTCGGATTTGAGTTTGAAAATTTTACACAAATATGACATGACTCTGGGAGAAATGACATGCATACGTACAATAAAAATTGTCGGTACCTCAAATAGTTCTTCAATGTGTATAGCATGCTAGATGCTACATTGCTAAGTTGTACGTCGCGGGCGGCTGTGAGGGAGCTTATCTCGATTTTTTAATATACAGGTATTAATGTTTAAAAAAATTAAAATTTAAAATTTTAAGGTTGAATTTTTATTTTCACAGCATTTCTTTTAGTAATTTATCAATTACTTAATTCAATTATCAATTAGTTTATAATTAAACATTACTTCCTTTTTCCCATTAGTAATGACACTAGTTTGTCCCATTTGTAATAATACATACTTAAAATAGTAATTTTGCCATGAAAAAATAGTCAATATTAATGGGCTCCATCACTTTACGCAAAAACAATATTTTGTTTAATCTTTGTGACTAAAACTAAGGTGTCATCACTAATGGGACGAATGGAGTAGGATTTATTAATTCCAATATATATTGTTAAATTTTGTTTAATTAGAGTTTAATGGAACCCCCTCATTAGAGTTTTAATTAGAATATTCGATTAAATTTCATTGAGTATTTATTAATTAAATTAGATAAATATAATTAGATCGCATGCACCATGCATGTATCTTTCTTCTTATATGTAAAAAACCTTCATTGATATCAAATTACCATGATAAAACATGAAATACTCTACAAACAGGATTAGCTTTTCACAAGTGTGGTTTTATCCATTCTATGTGGTTAACACGCGATTGTTCAAAAACAAAAATTTATCCTGTGCAGAGTCTGCCGACCAAAAGAAAAAGGATTAATAATTAATTAATAGCCCTTTCATAGAAATAAAACTCTCTGTGTGTGTGTGTGAGACTGTGTGACATCCAGTTTGGATTGATTGTTCATTACAAAGATATCTAAGTCATCAATGGAAGAATGGAGACGTACGCTACGCTACCTCAATCATTAGATAACGGTCAAATGTCAATAGTGTGCTCAATTTGATTTGAAATCTTAATTTGTACTAATCATATATTGTAGATAAGATTTAATTAGATAACGTTTTATCTTGTGTTTATACTGTATAGCCAATATCAATACTGTGGTCAATTTGATTTTGAAATCTTAATTAATTTGTAGAAAATTTAAATAATGTCACGTCACGATGGCTTAATTAACTACTACTATTATATATACGAACCCTACTTGTACGTTTGGTAACGGTTCAAGTAAATGTAGGGTAAATATAAGGTTGTAAACATTAATCACACGTGATCATCCTTGCTACAATACTATTGTTATTGTATATCTGTGCCATTAATTAATTATTTTTTCTATTTATGCGTTGATTTATGTAACTACACACAACACAAAATTACGAAGCAACCTAATTTGACGGTAAATTCCATGGAGAAGGGGTGTGCACAGCACCCCCCTCTCACATGGCAATATTTTAATAAAAACCCTAATTTGACTCTCCTGAAGAAAACTCATGCATCCATAAAAATAGTAAAGTGTTGAATCGCATCCGATTGTATGGAAAATATGCTTCACCAAATCACCGCAGTAGAGCCCTCTAGAGTCTAGCCTCTAGGGCCCAACGATAAAGGAGGCAATATTTTTAAAAACAAAAATGTCTTAATTTTCATATAATAGAAAATATTTATAATACTTTTTATAATTATTCATATTTATAAAATGATATAAAAATAATTTATTGTTTATCTTGAATATTTTTGTTTATATATTTATTTAGCTAGCATCCTATGGTTGAATTTAATTAGGATTTATGATATTTTTTTTTTAGAAATGATTTATGATTTATTGTTGATTCAGTAATTTGATATAACAAAGTCTGTCATACTATTATCCATATATAGGTAACCTATAACAATATCAAAACTATTACTTATTGAATCAAATTAATTTTATTTTGGTAGATACATTGAGATTGTATTAAATTACTCAAATGCACTTACTTCTTCAGGATGAGAATATTAATATTTATTTTACTGTAAATAATTATATTATGAGACATAACTTTTCTAATTAACTTAGCTAGATGTATCTTTTTTATTATTTAAACTAATTCCGTTCGCTAAAACACTCTTGTTTCATCATATTTAAATAAAATGTGTATTATGACTAAATTAAAAACAATTAGCTGCAAAGTTTACTTTTTAAATTTTATTTATAATTTTTTAATATTCTTAGTTTGGCGTTTGGCCCATAAAAGATGACGACGACGATGATCATGATGATCACTAAAAAACGTGAATATTTCATTGAACTAAATCGTAATTACTTAATACCTTTATTGGCCCATTTGTTTGCTGGGCTGAGCCGAAATGTTGAATGCATGATCAATCACAATCACCACCTTAATATCCTTGCATTGCATGGCTCTTGAAGAATATATACTTTGAAATATCATTTCAATCTTTCCATTAAAAATATATTCCTTAAGAAAAATTAAATAAGTATCTATCCATGTTCTATGCGTGAGTGACGAAGGAAAAATGATTTTCTTTTTATTACTCTACATGCAAACTTTGTAGGATAAATGGATAATATATACCTACATGCTAACAATACTAATGTACTCCCCATAAAACAATAATATTTGCAATACACTCAAATAATATTATTGACCAATCCATATATATATGTACTAGGAAAAAGTCCATACGACTTCTCATGTGTTATTTCACATAATTCACTCACATTACACCAACACTCACTTTTAACAAATATATTCTTAAGCACATTTGCTCTCAATTTCAAATTAAGCTAGCACTCATAGAATAGAACAGAACAGAACATAACAATAACAATAACAATATTAACGACATATATTAATTGGTGCAATTAAGGCAAAGACAAGAGCTCCTCTCGGAGGAAGACGGAGCCAGACGGGCCTCCGTCCGGTAGTAGGGCCAGCTTGACCGGAGCCTCTGCGGCCTCAGCCTCGCTTAATAAACCATGGTTTAGGGTAAGCTCCGTTCTCGTGTAACCCGGGCACACCGAATTGATGTAGAAATCGCGGTGTCGTTTGGCCATAAGCCGGGTGTAGGCATTCACGGCTGCTTTCGACACTTTGTAGGCTGAGACGTGAAGAGGCCACTGCTTCTCTCCCAATGATCCCTCTTTGAAGCTTTTCAGATATTCTTGCACAACTTCATCTATTTTCTCTTCCTTAAGCCCATCTTCACTGCTCAAAACTCCAATGGCCCACTCATTGCCCTGAAGCTAAACATAAATAAAAATGAACGATTAGAAACACTAATTAATTAAGTTTAATCAAATTATATTATAGATCGATTGAGCCCATATCATTTCAATATATATTAATTAAAAATTATTACCACTAAGCTCCCTAATGTAGAGGAGACATTGACAATTCTTGGTGATTTAGATAGGTGTAGGAGAGGAATGAGAGCTTTGGTTACTCTTTTTACGCCGTAATAGTTTGTTTGAATGCATTCCGAATGTCTCGATAAGCTTTCCCCTCGCTTTCGAATGCACCGGTTGTTGTAGCTGTGCATCTCATTTGGAATAAATCAGAATATTAATTGTATATTTTTAATTGAAAAAGTGATGTCGAAATTAATTTATTTGGTATATATAGAATTAATTAGAGAGTTTGAATATATATTTATAAAGAAACCTGTCTAGATAAAACTGAAGCTGCGGCTGCCTCCAAATAGTGATGAAGAAGCATGGCATCTCCATCCACCCTTACTCCTACCATTCCTGCATTATTCACCTGTAACAAACCTCACCTACTCACATCTATTTCTCATTTACATGACTTAAGATAATACTTTTACAAATTTTGCAACTTGTCTTATGAAATTTGGAGAAAATATTTTGGATGGATTGGTTTCCAAATGGTAGGAGTTTGATTCCTTGAGGAGCCATTCTCTCTACATTCAAAGAAGAAAGAGTTCCAACAAAATTTTGAAAATCATTTGGCAAATGTGCGTGTTGGAGTATTTGAAAAGCTAGGAATGATGCTATATTTTTGAAGAAATCAAACCACAGGTTGAGAAAATTGTGGAAGGAATCAAATTTCGTTTTTGAAAGTGGATTAATTTAGGCATCTTATATATTCATTCTACTATATACTCATTTTACGATTGGTGTACTTGTCCTATATATTATATTGGGTGTTTTCCGTCAAATCTTAAATCATGAGAGTCTTGTTGGCTTTGAGCTTTTCATAAGGAATTTGAATATCCCTTGTACTCTAGTATTTTAATACATTTTTTTACCTTTGAAAAAACACCTTCTCATTTGCTATGAACAATTTTAATAGCTCAATAGATACATGGGTCTATTTATTTTTTGGGTAAACGTTTTTGCGAAGGGCATATACACCCCTAACGTTTGATTTGGACCAATTGCACCCTCAACGTTTGAAAACCCAGACAAAACGCCCCCTTTTGACGGAAAGTTAACGGTGTTAAAAAAAATCGATTTTCATTTATTGATTTATTAATTTAATTTTTCTTTGCACCCTTAAAAAACCTATTTTCATATATTTATTTATTAAAGGTGAAAATATACCTTTAAATATTTTCTCAAATAATTTTAACTATTTGAGAAAAATATATTTAAAATATATTTAAAGATGTATTTGCACCTTTAATAAATAAATAAAAATTGAACTTTTTAAAGATGCAAATAAAAATTAAATATATAAATAAATAAATATCGAGTTTTTGTAACACTGTTAACTTTCTGTTAAAAGGTAGGAGTTTGCCCGGATTTTCAAACGTTGGGGTGGTCCAAATCAAACGTTAGGGGTGTATCTGACATTCGCAAAAACGTTGAAGCATGTATTAATTTACACTTTTGTCTTTTTTTATACTCCCTCCGTCCCTAAAAGGTGTGCGTATTGAAAAGTGGCACGAGTTTTAATAAAAAGTGTGATAAAGTGAATTTGAATGGAGTAAGGGTCCCACTTTTTGAAAAATAGTGTGTATGTTAGTTGGAGATTGTTGATTTTTTTATAAAGTAGGTTTCTAAATAAGGAATGCGCACACCTTTTAGGGACGGACAAAAAAGGAAAATTGCGTACACCTTTTAGGGACGGAAGGAGTATATATAAATATGTCTTTATTTACTCCTCTTTCCTCTAAAATTCTTTCAGTAATAAGTGCCTCACTCCACAAGAACTTTAATTTTCTGCTTTTAATCTTTTGGGGGGTTAGCTGTGAAACACGACTGTAACGATTCTAAGTTTTGATATTAGGATCAGTAATTACTGTATTGAACTGTTTGTATACATTTGTGTCTTTAAAATTGTTGTTTAATACTATATTCATGTAATTTCATATATACAAATTAATTTGTATTGACACGAATTAGTTAAGGCTTCCTTACCAGAATATCAAGCCTTCCGAATTTGGTTCTGATAAATTCAACAATGGCAGCAACACTAGCAGCATCAACAACATCCAGTTGATGAAAAACCACATTATCAAATTCCTTAATTAGCTTTTGTTGAGCTTCAATGCCTCTTTTTTCATCTCTTGCTGCTAAAATCACAACGATTCCTTTGGATGCTAACTGCCTGCAGATTGCAAACCCAATTCCTTTGTTTGCTCCTGTCACCAATGCATATCTGGAGGAGAATAATTAATTAAACAATGAATTAAAAATTATACTATATACAGGCTATAGATTTAATTTATTTGCATCCAACTATATATACGTTACCTTCGTGTTGCAGGGTGGGCAACTGCATCTGCCATTGCTTCGTCTTTTTCTTTTTTCTGAATAAGATTTTCAGGATATCTTTATCGTAAAAAACATGTGATTTTGTTTTATAGATAGGTGAGATTAAAGAAGGGATAGTATATCCGTGTGTTTTTGTTGTAATGAACATGTATTTATGGAAGTCATTAAATACGGCCAACCTATTACCTATGGCTATGCATAGCATAGCTGCCATAAATGGTCACCAAGTAAGAAAAAAAAGGGATAACAAAACATCTTCAATTTTTCTACTACTACATGTCTTTTTCTTCAAATATAAAAGATTTATTTAAATACACAAACTTTGCTCAAATTTGATTTTAATTAAAATAAAATTTTCAGCCAAAAAATATACGAATTTTACAAAATTTGAAATTTGGCTCAAGTTCAATGTTTGTTGCGCAATAACTTCTTGTTTGGAGTTCAATTTGCAATCTGAAGCTACCGTTACAAAACTTTCGACTATATTTTTCTATTATTATCCGTGTTGTTAGGTTTTAATCACGAAAATAGTCTTAAAATAACTTGAAAATCAATTTTCTACAAATTTTATATCTATATATTTTTGGCGGAATTTCGATTTTTGGGTCATATACCATTAGAAATCTATTATCGAGAGTTTTCTAACGATAGGTTTTGAATTGCCCATCAGACTCTGATGAAGCAAGCTATTGCCAACGAACATTGAACTTGGGCTTAATTCCAAAATTTTGTAAAGTTCGTATATTATTTTTATCAAAACTAGTATGCTACCCGTGCATACGCACGGCGGCACGGGGTTAGAGTGGATCCTAAGTTTTATTTAAAAAATTATTATTATATATTAATAAGTACGTATTTTGTATTAGATTGTATAAAATAAGTAGTTATTTAATCTTGCCTTTTGTATTATGATAATAAATAATGACAAAAAATAATAGAGTTCAATCAGTTCATAATCAATTTATATTAAATGAATAGTTGAAAATACAAATTAGTAAGTCTAAGAATTTTAAAAAACCTCCCAATAAACAATATTCAACGTTCACTTAATATTAAAATAAAAGTTTAAAATACAAATTATTAAAGATAAAGATTTTCACTACTTATAATATTCACCAATCCTAATTGATCGAGAAGATATATTCCCTACTTATAATATTCACCATTCCTAGTGTCGCATCAATCCCAGGCAAACTCATGCTGATACATATATATATATCTATATGTAAAGCATTTATGTAGCACCAAATTATAATAATACCCAAAAAAAGTTATTGCCAACCTTGTAGCCCAATTGCTTCTCTCCTCCCATTCTCTTCTTAATTGTGATTATCATAGTGCCCTTAAAGTGATATGTTTACGGAATTTGCATCGTCATGTATGCTTCCGATCAAATTCGAAGTAGATACTTTGGAAAAACCACATAACAGAGGAAAAACCACTTGAACCCCAAGAAGTAAATTCAATTGATGGTATAAGGTTCATCGTATCCTTATTTTGTGGAAATATATATAAGGTTCATTTTTGTGTTTCCCGTTCGATAATATTTATATTCTACATAAATATAGATATAGATATAGATATAAAGGGAATCTAAGGAAACAAATTAACAAATACAATATATGTAAATAAATGGTAAAATAAAAGATGATCGCAAGCTGTACACTACAAGAAAAAGGAGTTTTAGTGACCAAAAAATTAGTGATAGTATTATTACCCTCACTAATTGTATAGTTTAACAAACTATTAATGAGAGTATTATAGTACTCTAATTAAAAGTAAGTATTAGTTCTAATTAAAAGTTTTACTGTCACTAAAAGTGGAAAAATGATAGTATTTCTAAAAATTAATAAAATATGAATTAATTAATTAAAAGAAAAAAATCTTTCAACCTCACACACGCTCACTCTCTCTCTCTCTCTCTCTCTCTCTCTCTCTTCCTCTTTCTTTCTCATTCTTCCTCTCTAAGAACATGTTGACGAAATCCAATTCTTCATCGCAATGCAATTTTGGAAACCAAATCGCAATGCCAAACCACTCTTAGCTGTAGCTATAAGCGAGCGCTGCTGCTAAATCCGTTTAAAGCGTTGATTCTGGCAGAATTTGGGGATGGAGGCGTAGCGGCGGCGCCGCAATATTGAGGAGTTCTCCAAGGGCTACGACGGCGTCGGTACGGCCGGAGGAATCTCAGCGCCGGAGCCACGCTCCTCGCCATCACCCCTCTCGATGTGTTGAAGGTTAAAATGCAGGTTTTGCTCCTCTTTCTTCTGTAACTTGATTTGTCTATATCTCTGCTTTTCGATTTTTTCTGTTGGTGATCGCATCGCTCGCGATTGAGTTTTTTTTAGGTATCAACTGTTGATTACTACGCGACTGTGTGCGCATTTCACGTCTAATTAGTTCATCAATCCCTAATTTCGCTCAGTGGACCTAGAAATCCCAATCTGCAGCTCTCTAATTTTTGAAGAAAATGATTTTTATTGAATAAAATTATGTTAATCGTGTAAAATACCTGCATTACACTTAGCTGATTCCTTTATTTGCTAATGTGAAAATTTAATTTGTGGTATGAGTAACTATTG
>JAYJMF010349072.1:0-11542 GCA_036873715.1 Salvia sclarea
CTTGCTCAAGGAGCAACCCACCTTCAAACCAGTGACAAATCGAGGAGACAAGCACCCCACTCCCTTGGGTTCGACCCGAAGCTTGCCACTAGCTGATCCTAGTGAAGAAGTCTCGGAATTACAAGTGGTATCTTGGCGGATAGCGTTGCTCAAGCAACGACCAAAAACCCCGAGTGGCGCACACCGCCAGTAACTTACTTAAGAAACTTCAGTTTTGACGAAACCTTGTACTGAACCTAGGAGATTCAGTTGCCATATGTAGAACCTCTTATGCTGCTTCTCTTGCTTCTTGAACTTCAATCATCTTCTTCAGACTTCAGACCTTCAATCTTCAGTCTTCAGAACTTTAGCTATTCTAAAGATAAAAACACGTAGGTCTTATTTAAAATAACTAAGGCTAAATCTAAAAGGATTTTGGGATCATTAAAATAATACATATCAATTTTCACATCTTTTCCCAACAGATGTTGAGGCCGATGCGTTGATATTCTTCTTGATGCTCTTCAAAGGTCAGTCCATGAATCCCAGCAGCGATTCGCACTTCACACTCAATCCTGGATTCATCCAGTTGTCCATACTGCCTTGGCGGATTCTGCTTCTTGAAGGGAGGAACCTTATGCAGCCTTACTTTGCCTTCCCGTGCCAGGTCTTTCAACTTGGAGATGAGTCCTTGATCATGATACGTGAACAAGAAAATTCTCCAAACTGCAAGAGTAGTTTTATCATCTTGCGGAAATCGAGAAAAGACATAGTACCATTTTGTGAATAGGCACTTTAGCATCTCCCACTCTTCATTCAGCTCCCTTGGCACTTCTTTATCCACAAGTTCGAAGGGCTGGTTCCTGTGAGAGGTCAGCAGGTCTTCGAACTCAGCTGGCTGAACTCTATCAGGTACCAAGTCCCATTCGAGATTTGGCGCACCTTGATCCTCTTGTTGGTGAAGGGAGAGTTCAATAGCCATCTTGATATTGGCTGCTTCCTCTATTGAGATTTCAGCATCAGGATCGAGAAGGATGCAGCAGGAGCTAGTCTGGACTTTTATTGGGCTGATTTTTGCTTCTTGGCTGGGGCTGCAGCAGGAGAGGAAACAACAGCACTACCGGCAGCAACAACAGGCCTTTTCTTCGACGGAGGGGGGATGATTGGCTGCTTTCCTTTGTCTGCACAGTCTGCAGCCCGGCGGCTTGCTTCCCTTATGTGACTTTCTTTCCCATTCTTGTCTTTTCCCTTTTTGACATCATCAGCACGAGGTCGACGAGAGGAAAACCCAGCCATGGCTACATTCAGCAGCTGGAGATCTTTCTCAATGGCCTCCAGCTTTGCAGCATCGATGGGAATGGTCTTTGTCACAGAATCCATGATTTTTGACGTGGATTGTAGCTTGGTGGCAATATCAGCCACTTGCTGCCTATCAGCAGCTTGAGCAGAGGTGGTGGCAACTGAGGCATTTTCAAGAGTGACTAACCTCTTAGTCACGGGGAGAAGCTGCTGGCCAACCCGAAGATCCACATCAGCTTCGGACATGGTCTCTCTGTTCGAGAGATCAAAGGTCGTCTCGAAGCGTGTCCAGCCTATTCTTGAGATAAATATTGAAAGAAAGTTGGTTGTCATTTACTATGTTGAAGGAGGTGGCAAGCTCCTTCTTGTCATCAGCAGTTTTCTGCTGGAGGGAAGCGATGGCTTGAGACTGAGTCTCAAGCGATTGGCTGAGTCGGTTGAGCTCAGCAAGAACTGGGGACATCGTGGCATCGACCTCCACTGCAATATCCTGCTGAGAGGTTGCAGGAGGAGGAGGAAGGGGAGTGACTTCCCGATTGTCAACTGGAGATGCACTTTGAGCATCATCTTGAGCTGAGGGGTCAGCTTGAATATTTCCCTCAACGGGGACACCGTTGAGGCGACAAAAATGCGCAATGTGCGCTTTCAGCGACTGGCTGGTAAACCATAGGCTGTGAATGTCGAAGGTACACAACACATCTTCTTCTTCGGCTATCAACTGAGCCCAAGTATCAACCGACACTCGTTCCCGAATATGAGCCCAACTCGAAGTTTTCAGCAAAACACGGAGTACCAGCTGCCTCATGTGCTTGCACGTTTCAGGGTGCTCGAAGAGAGCAGGGAAATGGTCGTTGATATAGTCGTCAGCACGGTGGGAGAGGTTGGCCTTCTCATCCTCGACAAATCGGAAGAGGATGGTGTGGGGGCTCAGACACTCAATGAGCTGTAGCTCTTCTAGCTGTCTTCGGGAACAACCGATAGTTCCCGGTAGGTAAGGTCATCAGCTTTTTCTGAGATTGAAGTGAGTTCAACCTCAATGGATGTTTTTGCTGAGACTAAAGTGAGTTCAGTCTCGGCGATGGTGAGGGGATTTTTGGCTGAGACTGAAGTGAGTTCAGTCTCTTTGATGGTGAGGGGTGGAAGACTTCGAGGGGAAGGGGTGGTCGAAGATACATTCCCCCTTGGACAACGAATGGTCTTCCACTTTGAAGGTTTTGGGGAAGAAAGGGAAGAGGAAGATGGTGTTTGAGAGATGGAAGGCTGGGATATTTAAGGTTGAGGCTGTGGCTACGGTTGAGGCTGAGATTGAGGCTGCGGCTGAGGCTGGCTGTGACTCAGCATCATCTGAGTCTGAGGAAACGGAGGGTTGAGCTGCAGCTTTCTTGCCTACAACCTTCTTCTTGCCTCTCTCTTTTGCTGAGAGGAGAGATAGATTGTAATCTTGGTGAGTCGGCCAGACAGCATCCTCGTCCCTAACTGCATGGAGGATGATGGCTGAGACTTTGCAGCCTAAACGGAGCTTTGGCCCCTCAGAAGTATCCAGGAGGATGTTGATGAACATCTCCTCCCAGTTCCATTCTGCCTGACTCAGCAAAGCAGCACGGATGCGCTGCTGAGGTACGGACACTTGATTCCAGGAGCCCAGCATCCCAATGAGCGACTCCTTCACTATTTTCATGGCCAACTTGTAAGAAGGCTTGAAATTCTTGGTGAGAAGGGTGCCTGAGGTCTTCTCTTCCACAATAGAGTTCCCCATTGCATCGACAATCTCTGTTGCAGTCAGAGATTAAATAAGCTCACCATCGTGGCGAAGAGCGAACAACGACCGGAGTTCATCCTGAACGTCGATCATGAGCGTCCTTTTCTCTCCGACAGTGTTCGTGACGGAGACAGAGGCAGAGAGGCAAGTGGGGATAACGGAGAGGCGGCCTTCTAAGCCACTGGAAGATTTGGATGGTCGCTTTCGAGCTCTTATCGGCATGGTCGGACAGGGTAAAGTCTACTGAGCATTCGTAATGAACTTCAAAAGCCATTTTTTCTGAAAAAAAAATATTAACGAAAGCAAACAGGTAGGTTAGGGTTTTGCAGAGGAGATTTTTAGAGTAAAATGCAAGAGATAATTTGAGAGCGGAAATGATTAATGGTATGCAATCTCCCCTTTATATAGATTTTCAAAAGAGTAAGAAATTATTTTTGCATCGATTATGTTTTCAAAAAAAAAAACCCTATGCCTGCATCATCACTGGAACGAGTGGCTGAGATCGTGTGCGAGTGTTAAAATCAACGGTTGATAGCTTATCTCACGCGAGCTTACTATGCAAATAGCATCCCACGCTCCTTATTTGTCAAAAAAGGGAGTCCCATCACATCAAATGCGAGGTTTGATTTAAGAAAGGAATTATGCGGGAATGCACAGAGTTTCTGGGTTAAAATTCGGGCTTACTGACGTGTCTGAATCTGAGACGTTGAGGTTTTGAAAACTAGGGTCTGACGATATAAAAGTTCATTGGGAAGGTAAAAAGGTCATATTTTAGAAATGATTTCATAATTTGTCTAGAGACCAAAATACCCAACGAATAAATATTAATGCTTGAAATAAATGGGATAAATAATGAGAAATAAATTCAAGCAGCAATTAAGAGAGTATCTTACTGATCAGTTAATATTATAATTAACTGATACCACGAGTTGTGATGAATGCTGATGTAGATAAAATACTGAATATAATTTCAACATTATTTAGGAGATCCCATCCTTTCAGTCAACATAAATAATACTTGCTTAGCTCACTCTTCAAGATTGAGCAGCCCTAATCTTCCACAAAGCATGACGAATCTGTCTTCTGGTAAGGCCTTTGTGAGAATATCAGCACGCTGAATGCTGGTATGGATTTTCTCAACAATAATATTCTTCTTTTCCACGTGATCTCGAATGAAGTGATGTCTGATATCAACGTGTTTACATCTCGTATGAAGAACATGAAATTGAGAAATTGCAATGGCACTCGAGCTGTCACAATAGATAGGGACTTCATGTGCTTCCACTTCATAGTCTTTTAGCTGTTGAACGAGCCAAAGAATTTGAGATCAACAACTTCCAACAGCCATATATTCATCTTCCGTTGTAGAGGTAGCTACTGAAGTTTGCTTCTTTGAAAACCAGGAAGTCAGCTTATTTCACAGAAACTGGCATGTTCCTGAAGTAGACTTTCGATCAAGCCTGCAGCCTCCAAAATCTGAATCTGAATAGCCTGCGGGACTAAAGTTGTCATCTGCAGGATACCATAAACCCATGTTTGGAGTTCCACGCAAATATCTGAGAATTCTCTTTGTGGCTTCCATATGTGCTTCCTTTGGGTCAGACTGATATCTAGCACAAACTCCTACTGCATAAGATATGTCTGGTCTGCTAGCAGTAAGATAAAGAAGAGATCCAATTATCTCTCTATACTTTGTCTGATTCACACTTTTTCCTTCACTTCCTTGATCCACTTTCCAATTGGTATTCATTGGTATCTTGACACTTTTGGAGTCTTGAACACCAAACTTCTTTATCATTTCCTTTAGTGTACTTAGTTTGACTAATAAAGAAACCATCTGCTGATTGTCTGACCTGCAGCCCTAGAAAGAAATTCATTTCTCCCATCATAGACATCTGAAACTTGTTGGTCATAATATTAGCAAATTTCTTGCACAGCTTCTCTGACTTTGATCCAAAGATTATGTCACCCACATAAATCTGAACCATCAGTATCTCATTATCTTCTTTCAGAGTGAAAAGGGTTCTATCTACTGACCCCTTCTTGAACCCCTTCTCAATGAGATACACAGCGAGAGTGTCATACCAAGCTTTGGGTGCTTGTTTCAATCCATAGAGGGCCTTTTTCAGCTTGTAGGCTTTGTCTGAGTCAGCTATCTCAAAGCCAGGAGGCTGATCCACGTAGACTTCGTCAGATAAAATGCCATTCAGAAATGCACATTTTACATCCATTTGCTGAACTCTGAAGCCCCTGAAAAGCAGCATAAGCAAGAAATAGCCTTACTGCTTCCAATCTGGCTACTAGTGCAAAGGTCTCATCATAGTCAATTCCTTCTTCTTGACTATATCCTTTGGCAACCAGTCGAGCTTTGTTTCTAACCACCACTCCTTTTTCATCCTTCTTGTTTTTGAAGACCCACTTCAGACCAATTATCTTCTGATCCAATGGTCTGTCCACCAGTCCCCGGACTTCATTTCTAGTAAACTTATTTAACTCTTCTTGCATGGATGAGATCCAGTGGTCACTTTGAAGGGCTTCAGCAACATCTTTGGGTTCATCTTGAGAGAGAAAATAGCTGAAGAAACTGTTTTCACTTATTGACAAATTGTCCACATCAGCAACAAGATTGCAAACTGATCTTCTTATTCTGACAGCTTCAGATGGATCACCAATGATGTTTTCTTGAGATGATTTTGAGTCCATCTCCTGTATTTTCTTATCTCCTCTTGAGATCGAGGAGCTTCAACTTCAAGATCAATTACAGGAATGTCTGAGTGTCTGTTCTCAGATTTAGGAAACTCTTGAGTTCCCCTTACTCTGTAGCTCCATTGTTATGATGATCAGCAGTAATAACAGGAGGAGTTGAAAGTTCAGCAGGTTCTTCACAATCCTCAGGACCCCACACAAGCACTTCTCCAATTTTCTGAGAAGATGATCCTAAAATATCTGCTGAAGAAATTTCTGAGGGAGGTCGTTCCTGTTCTCTACATCTATCAGGAGATTCATAAAAAACAACATAAGGTGTTACTTCCACAGCTAAAGATTTACAGTTAAATACTCGATAGGCTTTGTTTGATTCTTCAGTAGAGGAATATCCAAGAAAGTATCCTTGATCAGCCTTGGTATCAAAAGTTTTTAACTGTTTCTTATCATTGTTATGAATGTAACATAAACAGCCAAAAGGGTGGAAATAAAAAATAGAAGGCTTCCTGTTGTTCCATATTTCATATGGAGTTTTTCCATGACGTTGGGAGAGAAAGGATCTGTTCTGAGTATAGCATGTTGTGTTTTCAGCTTCGGCCCAGAATTTGAGGGGCAACTTTGTATCAGCTAGCATAGTCCTATCAGCTTCCTTTAATGTCCTGTTTATTCTTTCAGCAACACCATTTTGCTGAGGAGTGCAAATTGCTGAAGTTTGATGGCTGATTCATTTCTCCTCACAGTATTTTCGAATTACTGAATTCAGGAATTCAGTTCCACGGTCCGAACAAATACTGACAACATCAGTCTGCTTCTCAGTGCTGAGTCTCTTCAGCATCTTTGGCAGCTTTTCCAGTGTCTCACTTTTCTTATACAAAAACACAACCCAAGTATATCGTGAAAAATCATCTCCAATAACAAGAGTGAATTTTCTACCGTTAATACTTCAAGGAGATATTGGTCCAAAGAGATCCATGTGAAGCAGCTGCAAGATTCGTTCTGTCGAATATGATGTTTAGCTTTCGAACGAGGCTCTTGTCTACTTTCCCTTCTGACATGCAACACATGTCTGATCCTTTTGGAATACAATGTCTGGAATTCCTTCTACCAGCTTGTGCTTGGCTAGCTTGTTGATAGTTTTGAAGTTGAGATGGTTCAGCTTTTTGTGCCACAACTTGTTGATGTCAGCATGGGCTTTGGAGATAAGACAAGTTTCAGGTGGGCATTCTTCCCAAGTAACTACGTATAGATTTTCTTGTCTCACTCCGTTGAGTACCACCTGCTTCTCTTTGTTCTTTTACTGTGAAAGCATTTTTCTTGATTTTGACAGTAAAGCCGTTATCACAGAATTGACTTACAGACAATAAGTTATGTTTAAGACCAAGAACAAAGCTAACTTTATTGATACAAGCGTTACCAATGGTTAAGGATCCATGTCCTTTGGCGTAGCCAACTGAGTTGTCACCAAAAGCAACCTTTGATCCTTCTTCCTGCACGTACTGACTAAGATAATCTTTGCAGCCTGTCATGTGCTTGGAGCATCCACTATCTAGATACCACAACTTCTTTGGAGCTTGGCTATCCTTCCTCTTTTTGTGGTCTCCTACCAGCACAACCTGCAAGAAATCAGACTTTAGGTACCCATACTAGAATGGGTCCTTGAGCATTAGTTTTGACTTTGGGAACCCAGATCTGCCTTATAACTTTAATGTTAGGTGAGGCAGTGATTTGACGTCCTTTGAAATCAATATAGACCACCCGAGGCGTCTTCAAGATTCCTTTTACTGAAGGCCAAGCATTTCTGACTTGAGTATCCTTCTTCTTCTGATACTCAGTCCAATATTGCTGCCTTCTGGTCTGAGTCTCAGCATACCACATCTTGTTGTGCTGAGTTGATTTAGCCTTTTGTGGTGTCCTTGTTGGCTGAGTCCTTTGAAGCTGAAACCTCTGTTGCTGAGTCCTTTGAGGCTGAGTCCTCTGCAGCTAAGTCCTCTGAGGCTGAGTCCTTTGAGGCTGACACTTCTATGGATGAGTCCTCTGAGGCTAAACACTATTTGTTGAGTTAGTGTTCATGCTTGTTTGCTGCTTTTTCTTCTGTGCAGCAATCTTGTTTTCCCTAACTGGTTGAGCTTCTTTAGGCTGAATTACAGCTCGCTCTCTCACCAGCATTTTGACATTAGAAATGTCTCTGGGTTTTGGGAATACGCTCCTCATTGACTCCATTGGCTGAGAGTCAGTGAACTTCACATATTTGGATTTTTGTTGATCGTTGTCAGAGCTTGTCATATTGCTCTTATCAAAACCTAAACCATCTTTGGCATTAGGTAGTCTGTAGGTGGTGACACAATCATATGCTTTCTTTTAAGAGCTTGACCAAACTTTCATCTTTATTTGGTAATACTCTGTGATATTGAGTGATTCTTCCAGCTTGGCATTGGCATTCTCAGCTTCAGCCATGAGCTTTTCTTTCTGCTCCTTCTCAGCTTCCTTTTCAGCTGTCAGCTTGAGAATGAGTTGATTCATCTCTTCCTTCTGAGCTTGAAGGTTGTGAATCTCTTTCTTGAGTGAGTCAGTCTCTTGACTCGACTTTTTGGGAAATTCTGAAGCCTGATTCTTCTCTTTCAGCTTCAGATTTTCCTCTATCATGTTATCATACATGATTTTCAAGGTTTGGTAATCCTTCATAATCTGCTCAATTCCCCCTAGACTGATGGATGTTTCTGTGTCCGAGTCCTGTTCAAAAAAGGCATGATTATTTAAAGAAGAATTTTGTAGAAAAGAATTTACCTCAGTATTATTCTGATCATCTTCAAAATCAGCCATGCAACTATCAGCACAGCTTTCCAAGTCATCAGCCATCAGACACTGGCTGTCGTTGTCTGAGCTGGAGGAGTTGTGCTCGGACGAGCTGGTTGAGCTGGAGTCACTCTCCTCACCAACAACCATGACTTTCCTTCTCTAGAGCTTCTTGTCACGTTTAGCTCGAAGAGCTTTCCGTTCGGTGTGACTGAGTTCTGGGCAATCAGTCTTGTAATGCCCTTTCTTCCCACAGCCGAAGCACTCCACATCCTTGATATCAGTCTGTGAAGGCTTGCTGTCTCCAGATCGTTCATTCGTGGAACAATATTTGTTTTTGTTGTCGTGGTCACGACTTCCCTTCTTTCTGAAGCGATTCAGCTTCTTCATCCTTGACTCCATCTTGTTGAATCTGGCGAACATGAGGTTGTACTGCATTTGTAGGTCAGCATTGTCGCCGTCAGAATTTTCTTTTCTGACTTTCTTCTCTTTGGCTGCAGCCTTGAGTGCAGCTCCTTTCGAGGTAGATGGACGTTCTTCTCCTGAACTTTCAGCTTTTGATGAAGACTTGGTTCGCTGGATGTCGAACTCATACGCTTTCAGGGCTGAGAACGGTTGTTCTGTGCTGAGGTCGTTAAATCCTGCTTTGTTTCTCTCAGAGACTGCATACACGTTCCACTCGTCAGGGGGTAGTGCTCACAGTATTCAGAGATTTATCTCGCACTGAGTATATTTGTCCTTCCTCAGGACTTTGATGTCATTCAGCACGGAGCAGAATCTCAGCTCTATTTCCTCGGTGGTTTCACCCTTCAGCATGTTGAAACCATCGAACTTTTGACAAGCTATCGTAAGCTTGTTTTCCTTGATTTCTTCAGAACCTGCACATAGGTTCTCAAGAATGTCCCACACCTCCTTGGCGGTAATGCACGTCATAAGCTTGGTGATGTGCTTGTCTGGGACGGTTCTCGAGATAACATTTTTGGCAATGTTGTCTAGCTTATCATGCTTCCTTTCCTCAGTGGTGAACTCTGATTTAGCCTTTGGAAACATTTCAGTCGTTGATTCACCACCACGTGTGGTAGAATATCAGGTAATTCTTTCCATGATGATGATAGGTCCTTCAGTAATGACCTCCCACATCCTGTTGTGTCGAGCTGTAAGAAAACTCTTAATTCTGAACTTCCATATCTCATAATTCTCAACCGAGAAAGTTGGAAGAGAGGAAGCTCTGTTGTAGTTAGTATCCATTAGCAGAAAATATAGATATGCAAGGGTATATGGAAATGTGAATTTTTCAAAGGATCTAGTTAAGTAGAACTTGCGTCAAAACAGCCTATTCTTGCGAACAACCTGCTCTGATACCAATTGTTGGGTCCCTTGGTATACTGAACAGGTGTATGGGGGGGAATACATCTGAATGCAACTTTTTGAAATACGAGTTGTGCAACAGAATAATAAACAGCCTATAGTTATAAATCCTACTTAAGGATGCCAATCGACCCGCGGGTACCCGAAATCCGCGGGTATTCGCCCGATTATTCGCGGGTTTGGTAGGTGTTTCGTACCCGCGGGTATATTCGTGGTTCAAAATTAGTACCCGTTTAGTTCGCGGGTACGGAAATGGTTTGGCACTACCTGTACCCGCGAAAATCGTGTACCCGCGAAACTCCACCCGTGAAAATACCCGCGAAACCCTGCCCACAAACCCGCGAAACCCTACCCATTTAATAATATATTTTAATAATTAATATTAATATTCTATATTCTAATTTCTACATTACAAAATTAAAAAATATAAAGTAAATAGAAACCCTAGTTTTGACAGCCATTTCTCACGCCTCCCTCCCTCATAAGTCAGACCTCAGTCCCTCTCCCTCTGGAATTTTTTAGGCGGCGCCTCCCTCTCCCTCGCACTCACGCCTCCACCACCACCGCGACGCCCAACCCGCTGCCCCGCCGCGACGCCCAGCAGCCCGCCGCGACGCGGCGCCGCCATCTCCCTCTCCCTCACGCCACCGGCCACCACCACCGCCGCGACGCCGGGTCCGCCGCCCAGCAGCTCGCCCCTCCGGTTTATTTCACCCAATAGCTCGTCCCTCACGCGGCGCCGCCCTCTGACCCTCTCCCCCTCCCCCTCCCTCTCCCTCACGCCACCACCACCACGGCGACGCCTAGTCCGCGGGTGGAAGATATCAATATTTCGCGGGTAGTCCGCGGGTGGCGGGTGGCCAATTGGTTGCGGGTTCGCGGGTATCCGCCAATTTGCGGGTATCCGCGGGTCGCAGGTGTGGTGGAGATTCTCTACCCATCGCGGGTCGCGGGCGGGTCGCGGGCGGCCAACATTTTCGCGGGCACGGAAATGGTTTGACCCTATCCGTTCCCGCCACGCCCGATTGCCATCCCTAATCCTACTGACTGAAAGAATTCTGGTCAATTGGACTGATAACTATCTCAGACTGAACTTAGTCGATTACAGCTTGGGTTGTTGCAGTTAAGGTTGAAGTTGGCTTAAGTAATATTCGATAAGGCTAATCAGCCAGCAAGAAAGAAAATACTTATCGAGACAGCAGTAAAATAGACAAGTCAATTTTACGTGGTTCGGAGAGATCAGCTCCTACATCCACGGACTGAATCCTTCAGTCAATTCACTAAACAGTGGTTGATGCTTATGGGTGCGCAGCAAAACTTTGTCACCGTAGTTCAGTTAACGGTGCTGACATATCGTGTCGGATTCCTCCTTAGCTTACGGGTGCTAAGTAACCTTACAAGATTTCTAACAACTAGAAAACTCATACAAACTTCTAACTGTAACTCTAATACAAGATTTTAGCTAAGTAAGAAAAGATCTCCAACTGAAAACCCTAAACACACAATCGCTTGAGTGAACAGAGGGTAAGAGAAGTATTCTAGATAAGCACTAAAACACAAGACGTCTCTTCTTCGATGCTGTGAGTTGAGAGATGATTTTTGCAGAGGTTCGGCAAGCTCACAAGATCGGTAGTTTGAAGG
>JAYJMF010349083.1:0-11541 GCA_036873715.1 Salvia sclarea
CTATAGTATTTATCTGGTCAAATTAAATTCAATTTATCATGGTCTCCTCGCCTCGTTGGAAAACTCCACGGTCAAATCGCCTCGAAAAGCCTCGCAAAAACGTTGTATGGTTGAACCACCTCGTCAAAATACTTGTACATATCGCAAATCCTATTTGCAAAATAAGTTTACTATATGTTATCGCCTCAAATTCATGTAGCAATATGATCTAATCAATAACTCATATAATTATTAAATTATTCATTAACATAGATATAAAATAATTTAAATATAAAAATATAAATTAAAGAATTAAGTGAAACAATTAAATCAAATTTAATTAATTTTATTATGAAATTATCTTATATTATGTTAACAGCAATTGGAGATCCGCAATTTCGGTAGGCGATTGTGTATGTATGAATATGAAGTTGTAAAATAATTTTCATATGGATTAATTGGATTTATATAGATTAAAGAAATAATTAAGGTTGAGGTGGATGATGATAGAAAGGGAAAATCTACATGGAGGTCGTAGAGAGAATTGAGGGCTTAGATGACTATTATGCTCTCAAATTCTTTAATATAGAAGATTAAATTGCAAACATATCCAACTTTGCCCACTATTTTTTAATTAGGGACATAGATAAAATAAAAAGGTTGAATAATTGAGAGGTGGCAGTAGTTACTTTTACTTTTGTTTTATGTGTAAATAAAATGAAATAGAGTTGATATATTTATTAATTATATTTCATATGAATATCCTTCGTTTTCTATTTCACATTATTCTCGAACATAATTTTTCCTATTATTTGTTAATTATTAATCTTCATTTTCTAATCAAGTTTTTTCAATTTTCACAAGACATAGGATGCATATTCAATGTATACATTGTTTTTGTGTCATTTTACAAATATGAATAATTTAAGAAATTATTGCAAAGATTTCCATTATATAATTTTTTTAAGTTATTTTTTAAAAAAATTACCCCTTTATCATTGGATGTTTGGCTCTATTACTCATACAAATAATTTGACAACTTATAAGCTATTGTGATATTGTATTTTATAAATTTTTTAAAAATCTTATAGTTCATAAAATATATAAATTCTCTAAAATAAATTAAGTCAAACACCCCCTTCATATTGAAAGAGAATGGTTATAAATAGTTATTCTCTTTATGATTATAAAAGGTGAATTTGATTGAACTCAAAAATGAAAAAGATAGGAAAAATGAAGTGTATAGAATCGATATATCTGAGATTCGAATCATCGTATAATTGAAAATTAAAAATTAAAAATTATTATAGTTCCTTGTTAAAAAAACTAGTAGAAGAAGAAAGAAAAAGTGAAGCGCATAGGGTCGGCATAATAATTGTGGAGTAATTAGCAGTTGTCTAATAATAGAATCTGAACTTTTAGGTAAAGTATTAGTATTAGTTAGTTAGTACATGTTCTATCAAAAAGAATAATGTTGGTAAATGTCTGCCTTTTCCCACCATCTTCCTCTTTTCGTTCCTATATATATATATATATGCCTGTGTGTCTGACACGTACACGCATAATTCAGATTATATATTCAAATTTATAATAGGATGGGCTGTAAGCCTGTAAACTAAGACACAATTTCTGGACTAAATCACAATTTTATAAAAAAGAAAAAAGAAAAAAAAAAGAACTTAGCAATTGAATATAATGTGCACATGTTTCATGAACTTTGTAATCGGAAAAATATCAGAACGTAAAAATCTCATTATTTCCCATTTATTTTGAAAATTGGGCAAGATTTCTCTATATAATTCTTTTAACATTATCTTTCGATTTTCGTGCAACTAAATATACCCATTTTTTTCCAATAGATTATGATACATGACTAATGTTTTTATTGTTTGTATACATATTTCATTGTCAAACCTATTGGGGTATAGCTTATTCAATTAATAGCTTTTTTAAATTAAAAGGTTGAAGTATCCTATGCTATTAGAATTATAATAACTAGAACTTGGTTACAAACCTAACACTCATGGTGAGAAGCCAATTTTTTTATTATAAATTGGCCTATTTGCTCTTACTTACACATTATTATTATTTTTTATTTAATAAATTGCAATGTAAAAGTTACTTTTCTACGTACACTGTTGTAGGAATTAATACAAAACATTAGGAAATTATAATTTTTGATGTGACATTGACATAACATGATAGAAATTATTTTTCTACTACAACTATTGGAACTACCCTTACATATTTAACCTACCACAGAACATATCCGCATGAAAAAGAATCAATCGCGCCAAAAACCGAATGTCTGAAAAAGTTAAACACATAAATTTGCAAAAGTGTGTTCGAATTTATATTCGTGTGAAGGTTGTATTTTTGGTGCAATTAAATTTCAAGAAAGCACATATTATTGTTTTTTAATTAATACTCCCTCCATCCACAAACAGTGTTTCACTTTGTGAACGACACGAATTTTAATGAAAAATGAAGAAAATGTGAGTGGAAAAATGGTCTCACCATGTTGATTTAATAAAGAGTGGATGATATTATGTAAGTGAAAAAATGGTCCCACCACTTTTTTGCCAAATAAAGAAAGTGGAACACTCTTTGTGAATATCCTAAATGATAAAAGTGGATCATTCTTCGTGGGCGGAGGGAGTATAATTTTAAATCTTGAACTATATATACTATATAAAAAATATTTTAAACTTTTAATAATATTTTCTTAAAGCTCAAACTATTAGTTTTTCGTGGACTGAGGGAGTATAATTTTAAAACTTGGAACGTGGTTTGAGCATTTTTTTTTTCTTTACATACATCCAAATGCTTTGAAATTGATAAATGTAAATGTAAATGTAATGTTGCGATTATCATATATCACTTATGTTTCGGTGAATTTGGCATTTGCTTTTGGATATAGGATTTAAGAAAGTTAAAAAATAGTATAAAATGATGATATGAATTTTTATTATTTAAAGATGCATAAAAAATAAAATTAGTTTAAAAAAAAATGACTCAAATATCTTTGTATGGTACAAAAAAGAATAGACAACAAATTGGTTGTGATGGAGAGCGAATTGTTTGACAAGTCAAAATTCATCCAATAGATGAAAGGGCACGCTCTTGTGCAACAGGTCGCATATTATGCGACGGATCAACAGCCCGCGATGACCGTTGATCGGGTCGTTGACTTTTTGACTTTTTTTAAAATAAAATAAAATAAAGAAAAATTCAATTTTTTATAATGATGAGTGCCAATTTGAAACACTAAAAGTGTTATTTTATAATGACTAAAAGTGCCGTATCCAATAAATAATAGTGCTCCACTAAAAACAATAATAGAAAGAGTGTCAATTTGAAACACTAAAAGTGTTTTTTTATATAACTACAAGTGTCATTTCGAATAATTAATAGTGTCCACTAAAAATAATAATAGAGGGCGGCAAACAACAAACGGCTCCGCCTTCGGCTTCGAAAATTAATATATAGATAATGAGACCGGCAGCAATTTTGCCTTTGAGCTCGCTCCGGGTTCGCCTTCGACTCCCCTCGCTCGACTCATGGCTTAGACTATGAGCGGAAAACAATTGGTACTTTATTATATAATTAAAGTGTTATTTTAACACATTAAAGTGCCACTTTGTATAACTAACAGTGAAAAAAATCAAAAAATCAACGGCCCGATTAGCGATCTATGATTAACGCGGGCCGTTGATCGATCGCACGGGCTGCGATCTATTGCATAGAGATATTTGCCATAGATGAATTATTTAGATTCAGTCTCTTGCAAAGACACAAGTCACATAATTGCCAATTTTATAAAGTTTTGGAGTTGAAGCACAACTCTTTTTTTTTTGCTAGAAGCCTAGAATGGGCAAACGGTAGCAATCCTGTTCCAAAAATTTGATGGGCCTCCTAAACCTACATGTGCAATCGGACATCAAGCAAAACCATCCCAAGCTATTTGCCCATATTCATTATCTAATAAATTTAAAATTATTCGACTCGTTGTTATGAAGTACTCCATGTGATAACGGGTGATAAATTTAATTGAGATGCGAGATGTCTATTACAATATACTAATTCAGTGACGATTTTGAGGGTGTGCGAGGTGTATGACGACACAGGCCTCCAAAAACAAAGGCCCCAAAAAATATTGCTAAACACTAATATTAGATTTATACTTAGCCGAGTTGATTTGATCGTTGTGTGTAGGGATGTCAATTCAATCCGAACCCGACGGGTTGACCTGAATAACCCGAAAAATATAGCGGGTTAGGGCTGAATTTTTACGACCCAAAATTAAAGCGAGCTTTATGGACTGGACCGATTAAACCGCCGGTTATATGGGCTAGCCCGAATGGGTTGCGAGTCGGCCTGATGGGCTGGAGATTTAAAAAGAATTAAGAATAACGACATTATCTAGAAATTGAAACTCACTTTTCATTAAGCGCTATGTACCATAATTTTATCATAAAACAATAATCTACCCAATAATATACTTTACAATTTTAATTGTATATGTATGATTATTCATTTGTTATAAGGGAATAGTCTTTAAGTTACATATACTCCTTACGTCCATCATTTATTTTTTGCAATATTATTAATAAAGTCGCTGAAAGTGGTAAGACCCACTAGATTTAATATTTTTTCAAGATAAAATTAATTTATTTTTTTAAAAACAAATCAAATCAAATGGCACAACTCTAAATGTAACATGATCCAAGTGACATTTGTATTTTTTATTTATTCTATTTTTCACTGTTTTCAACCTATTAATTGAGCATTTATGGACCCAGTGCAAGTTTCTTATATATTTATCAAGTAATTTATTTAAAATTTTTAATTTATGAAAATATCTTATCTTTTAGAAAAGTTTAAGGCTCAAAATAGCACTATTTGATACATTTATTTTGTATTAGATTTAAATTTTAAATTAATTTAATACTTTTATTTTCTTAAAGATTTTATGTCTTTTTAAACTGCTTGCTAAAAAATATCTTCAAACTATTAATAAAAAGCCCAAAGTATTAATTTTTTATATATTTATCATAGTAACTTGGTTTAAAATATTTGGTATTTCTTTATTACGAGTAGTTTTTATGTTTATCAAACACTTGATAATAAAGGGCCTTTTATGGAGTTGAAGCAGACCGTTCGAGATTTAAGGATCAGAATGTTAAATTTGTTATTTTCTCTAATACTTTACACTATTAAAAATGATCCGTGTATTTTGTACTTAAGAGTGTAATATCTGGGCCGTGTATACCACCCTCCTATAAAAATTGGATCGATCCGGACCAACCAAGAGGGATGGACCGACCTAAATCCGAGCTTTGGGTTTGATCTGGGTCAACCCGTTAAAATAAAATAAAAAAAACATATTTTTTAATATTTCACCAACAATTTTCAAAAAACTCATATGATCTTAAATATGTCTTGGTCATAAATATTCCCAATTCACAACAAGAACATAAACTAAAATTAAAAAATTGCAAACTTACCAAAATATTTTAAAAAATTGTATTTACTTAATATTAAAAATATATATTTTTAATTTATATGGTCCGGGTCTGGGTCAAACGAATTTGAATGGGTTTTGACCCGGACCGACCCGGTAATTCACCGATCTTGAAAAAGTGTCCCGATCCTAACCATGACGCCATACGAATCGATTCTAACCCGGACCAAACCCATCGGTCGGGACCGGGTTTGCTCACCCCTAAATTCTCGATTGAAATTGCACTCGAAGCACCCAATTTTACAAACTCTAATCATGCACGGTACTCTTTAACTATTGAAATACTATTATAAAGGTAAAAAAAAAAAAAAATTGTATTGGGACAAGCGATAACGTCGTATCTTTATGAATAGAGAGAGTGGTGATACACTCCATATCCTATGGAATTTAAAACTTGGAAATTTGAAACTAGATAATATTCAAACCCAATAGCAAAAGGAGTAGAAAGCTGTGGGCCCCGCTTTCCATTAAAATAACGCTCCAACCAATGAGTAGCAGCCAACAGGACACGCGTCACGCGTCAGGTTTCAAGCAACGTGCAGCCAAGAGCAGGAGCGCGTGAAATCACCGACCAATGAGCAACACCCACAATCCAATATCCATATGCACGCGCCAGAAGCGCGAGTGAAACGGGAGGATGGCCTTTTCGCCACCCCATTTTCATGATTGGTCCACCGATAATCAATCACACAGCGAAAAATAGCTGCCCGCCCCAAAAATCCGCGGGGCAGAAGTATAATTAAGTGGAATTAGAGGGGCATTGAGATTTGCTGGAATAAATTGTGGCGCTTGGCTGTTGTATTTTGGTCGTAGTTGTGGTACACAGAGAATCCCATAAATCGTTGCTGTGAAGGCGGAAACTCGTTGTAGTTTTAGGTTAGGATACAAAAAAAGGGAACGAATTTATTTGGGGGGAGAGGTCAATTGGGAGAAGACAGATTGGAGATCTGTTTCGTTTTCGAGTCCTCGCGATCCGTCAATCGTACCAATGGGTCTCTGGGAAGCTTTTCTCAATTGGCTTAGAAGGTGTGTGTGCGCTTTTTTTGTTGTTTTTCGGGTTTCACTTTTTCTTTCAGATGTAGAATGGATATGCGATCAATCGTCGATGAATTTGCCTTGCGTTTGTGGATGATTCTGGTCTGTGGTTTTCTTTTTTCCTGAAAAAGAATGTTTCTTTAAAAAATCATTGGCTTGCTGTTGAGGAATTTTATCCTTTGTCTTCAGCTTCCGCCTTGGTTGTTGCTCGGTGTATGGCCGTTTTGCTTTCTCTCTTTATCCTTTTGAGCGATTTTGTTTCGACTAAAGGAGCTTGATCGCGTTATAAGCTGTCTGAGAGTTATCATTATGTTGATTCTTCTTTTGGAATTCAATTTCTCGACGATGAGATATGTTGCCAATTGCGATGGGTATTTAATTACTCCGCCGGGCAATCTGGTTTCCTAAACATAATTTATCAGAGACGAATGTAGTTGGCGACCACCACGTACTTGTTCTTGTTTCCGTGTCCTGTTTTTTGGATATTCTGAACTATGATTTCTGCAGTTGACATGAAAGTGTTTGTTTGTATTGCTTATATCCCTAGGATGCTGGGAATATCATTCTATAAATCCTTTCTTGAATAAGAGGACCTTTGACCTTCAATCTTTTAATGGTTCTCATAGTCATTGAAGTACCAAAATGATGCACCTTATGGTTTTGATCCCTTGATCATGTCAAAGATTCAGCTTTTTAAGTTATCGTTCTAATCAATAGAGCTTGTGCGTTGTAATTTTTATGTGATAATCAATGCAATTATTGAGTTGTCTAGACTCTAGCGGCATAGTTAACTTGTCGATCATTATTGGCAAAGTATAAAGCATGCTGGGTTGACGAATTCTTCTATCTGTGAGTGTTCTCCTTAACCCATTGCCAAGATCTTTGTTTGCATCATAAGTTGATGCTGTTTCAGCCAGGATTGCTGATCAAGAGAGGTTATGCTAAGTAAATCATTAAACTGCTAGCAGAGAAATATCTGCAAAGAATGTTGTGCAGTGTATATTGAATTTCGAACTATTTCTTACACTATTAGGGCTTCTAGATGGTGCCTTTAGTCCTTTGAAGAGGAATTTAGAATAAAAACTCTTGTGGTAATTTTAGGATTTTCTTCATGAATTACTTTTAAGGATGTCAGACTCACGTATAATCTTATGCTGCAGCCTTTTCTTCAAGCAAGAAATGGAACTGTCTCTTATAGGTCTTCAGAATGCTGGGAAAACTTCACTTGTAAATGTTGTCGCTGTAAGTAAATATTGTATCCTTTCTTGGGAATATATTTTTGTAGTTCTCTTTGGTAATTCTTTATTTGGCAAACCGTTGTTCATTTATTTTTCTCTTTCCTTCTCTAGACTGGTGGATACAGTGAAGATATGATCCCTACGGTTAGTCTACTTGTTCTTGTTTTATGTAATATATGTTATTTTTTATTGCTGTCACCTAGGACATTCATGTTTACTAATGAAACTTTGTGGTGATACCTCAGGTAGGATTTAATATGCGAAAAGTCACTAAAGGAAATGTCACAATAAAGTTGTGGGATCTTGGAGGTCAACCCAGATTTAGGAGCATGTGGGAGCGATATTGCCGTGCAGTATCTGCAATTGTGTATGCCACGAATAACTTTTTCTCCATCACTATTTTCTCTCAGCAGCATTGGTTATGCTGGACTATTTAATTGGAAGTTTCAAAATATATGATATAAGCTTATTGGTTGTGTATAATCTTACAAAAGATGCTTTTGTAACCTCCCTTCTTATATGCTTTTCTCTCTCTGCTACATTGTCTGTGTTTCTTAAAGCAAAATTCTTTTTAATGCTAGAATTCAGTATATTGAACCTTAAATTCTGTTGATCCTCAAATTTATGTGCCAAATCCCAATGCTTTTTTATAAAGGGTAGAATTCCTGATGTATCAGATTAGAACCAAACTCGATCGTTGTAAAGAGGGCTGAGCTTTGAGCACCCAAGTTAGAATTGATTGATTTGTTAGCATAGTTTGAGTTTAGTCAAGATTATGACCTCATAGCTTTGTCCACTTAACTTTGTAGAAGTTTGGAGGCTAGTGTGCTGTGTACAATTAATAGAAAATTACATATTTATTATGCTTGTAAGATTGAGTGAGTGTAAGAAAAATATAGAGATTAGCAAAAGGCATTGCCGCACGAATTGTTAGTGGGATGCCAAGTGTGGCTTGACAGCTGAAATTTGCCAAAATAGTTGAACATTCATACATCTATGGTTATGCTACCACTGATTGGTTTCTTATTAGAAATGTTAATTTTGCCATTTTTGGGTGCAGTTATGTTGTTGATGCTGCTGATCTCGATAATATTAGTATCTCCAAAAGCGAACTTCACGATTTGTTGAGCAAGCCATCTCTGAGCGGGATTCCCTTGCTGGTTTTGGGGAACAAGATTGACAAGTCTAATGCCCTGTCAAAACAAGCATTGACTGATCAAATGTACGTACAACACGATATGAATGAGCGTTTGTTTTCTTGAATTGTGATTTGATTTGGTGTATGTTGATGTGGTGCAGGGGTTTGAAGTCGATCACGGACAGGGAAGTGTGCTGCTTCATGATCTCGTGCAAGAACTCAACCAACATCGACCAAGTGATTGACTGGCTAGTGAAGCATTCAAAGTCAAAGAGCTGAGCATAAGAAAAGGTGTCTACTGCAACTGCAAGTGCAACCTGTTGTGTTATAGATTTTTTTGTCTGGAGTTTGCTATTGTTGTTGAGTGCACCAATTTATTTGTGGCCGATGGGTTGCTGCTGCCTGCCTTTTATTTAAAGTATCTGTGTATTATATGTTAACTCACATTTGCTTTGCATTCTCTAACTTGTGTTACTCTCTTTTTCTTTGGGCTTTAATGCCATTTTACTCCTCTTTAATTCCCTGCGCATTACATCGTTCTCCCCTTGTTCTTGCAAATAATGATGTGACGAAAAAAGAACTGCTACAACTTAACTTGTTTAGCTAAGTTTAGGTAGTGCTCGAATTGCGGCCTAGACGGCTGTCGACCTTATCCTTCTCAAAAAATTCTTTAACAAGATGTTTGCGTTTGAGATCATTAGTTATTGTATTAAGTTGGAAAAACAAATAAAAATTACTTTGATCATAATCTTACCACTTCCGAGTTGTAATTAGGAGATGGCCAATTGGTGTGTGTTGGTACAACACGATAAATTCAACCCTAACTACGAAATAAACAAATAATAATAATAGTACATAAAAAAGAATTATCAAATTATACAAATATGAAGATGACTCGAAATTATTGTGTTATACGAACATGATATGAATCTAAACCCAACATAGATTATCATGTCCTTATTAGATCACACGATAAGTTTTGATATTAACACATTAATTTCGAGCATAATTCCTCTATAGAAGACTAAGGCTAAGCGCAGTCGCAAACGGCCGAGCCGCGCGCTTGGGTCGCCGAGCAGTAGGCAAGCTCGTTTGCCACCCCATGCGCACCACGTGGCGCTTCCTGATTGGTCAACGGTTTTACCGTTTTTTTGACCGTTTTACATTTTGTTATTTTTTAAAAAAATCATATTTTTAACACGATAAATACTCCCCATTCCAACCAATTTTTCACACCTCATTTTTCATCTTCAGCTTCATTTTTCAATTCACTTCTCACACTTTATTTTTAACGAAATGGATTCCAACGAAAATTCATCGCCCGACCGGCCTTACTTCTCCCCGGAAATATTTGGGGATAATTGCCCGGGGGCCGTGAATTTGGCCGACGATGCATACGAGGCCGCACCGCCGGAGTCGTCGCCATCGCCATCGACGAAGAGGAAGAAGGTCAAATGCAAAGTCCAGAAATCGAGTGGTAGCTGCGGTGGTGGGCGGGCGGCGGTGTCGGCGACGGGCTACACCGAGGCCGAAATTGAAGCCTTGGCTCGGTGTTGGGTCGACATTAGCCAAGATAGCGTCGTCGGCAACACCCAGACGAAGGGCTCCTATTGGAACCGCATTGTGGAAGCCTATGAGGCAAATCAGTCGGAGCGAACGCCGAAGAGGAATGCTCAAATGCTCTGCACTCATTGGAATCGAGTGAAAATCTCGTTGGCGGAATTCCAACAACTGTACAAGGAGTGTGAGATGACCAGTCGGAGCGGCGAGAGCTGTTGGAATCGCTTATTTAATAAGCATGGTCAAAGCCCAATTAATTAAATGACGTGAAATTTAATTAAATTAAAATTAAATATTCTCGATCTACGTTTCGCGTAGATGAACGTAGTGTATTTACTTTCTCGAAACTGATTCCCGGTGAGTGAGAAATAGTGGATTAAAGTTTGTCATTTAATATGGAGTTATCATTTTCCAACAATCGCACGACGAGATATACTTGTTGTTCGAAGGAGGAGATCTTTGAGACTCTAAATTGAATTAATAACTTTCGAAACCTAATCCTTTGCTTGGAGATGTCGGCCGATCCTTCAACTGCCGCTGCCACTGTCGGTTCCACCACTGCTGCCACTGCTGCTTCCTCCACTCCCGCGACTGCCGCTGCCTTCACTCCCGCCACTGTCAACTCCACTGCTACCGCCAACACCGTTGGCTCGATGAGTTCGTCTGCTGGTGGATTCACATTCTCGACGGCTCCTTGGGTGTTTCAAAACCCGTTTGGGGTGACTGGTGGATCCACTTCGAGTGGCACCATTGGATCCATGTTTGGATCGAGTGTGGGGCCTTCGGGACCAACACAAGTGGCTTGGGGCCAATCCCTCCGGTTTAACCGCAGTGGATGATGCCTCCCGCCGAAAGACCGCTGAAGTTAACGGGAACTGACTTCAAAAGGTGGCAACAAAAGGCGTTATTCTACTTGACAACCGCGATCTTCCTAACCGAAGACAGGCTGCTGGCACCGAGTGCACAAGAGACAAGCTTCACCGTTCGCGTTGCTTATGATAGTTGGCAAGGTGGAGATTACATGTGTAAAAATTACCTTCTAAATATTTTAGATGATAGTCTTTACA
>JAYJMF010349094.1:0-11541 GCA_036873715.1 Salvia sclarea
GGGCTGAATTCAATTTTAGGGGTGGGTTTTAGAGCGAAGGAAAGAGATGTTGGGGGTGGGGGGGTGGATTTTGGCATTTTGCTGCTCTTATGCATTTTTTTTTATATATAGTATATTTTTTTAATTTCGGGTATTTTGGACCTTAACCCGATTGGGTAAAACCCGAATAGGGTAATTAGGGTAGGGTTCGGGTACCCCATTTATATGTTTTTTGGGTTCGGGTACCCGAATTTCAAGTCGGGTAACCCGAAATTACCCGAATAAGCATCCCTAAATTTAACAATCCCTTATTACACTTATTCGCTAACCTTAATTTCCTTAGCCCTAATTACATCTCTCTCTCACCTACACTGTGCCGCACCCTCATTCTCACTCATCCTCATCGTTTAATTTTCTCTACACCAATCTCTTTCTCTCTGCGTTATTTCTCTCCTGAATTTTACTAAGCCCTAATTCTCTCCTCCTGCAACACCGCAACCCTTCCCATGAGTGATACCACTTTCGCTGCCGATAAGCCAAACCATTGCTCCTCTGTTTCATCGATCGGTGATGATTCACCGATCGAATCTGAGATCCTTCATAATTTATGTGAGAAAACCCTACTTGAGGTCGATTCTGTTGTTCTTGCTATGAGATCTCTGATTTTCAAAATTTATGTGGTGTTACATGCACCGCTTTACGGTAGGTCTCAGTTCAGTGAGACAGAATCTTATCTCCCTCTCTTTGAGCTGCTACCCGTTGATACCATGGTGTGTGAGTCGGAATCCTATCTCAGTCCTCTGTCCGATTCCATTTTCGTCGGCTCTGTGGTTCCTGATACACCTCTACCCGACTCCAATTGCAGCGTTTCCATGGTTCCTGAAACAAGAAGGGGCGACATGTGCTTGCAGTAGCGATTACGGTCCTCGGAGGCGGAGCCGGCAGCGGTGAAGGCGGTGGAGATGGAGCCTTTTATGGAGGAAATGTTCCATATTTTGCTACCCCGCTATTTCAAACGGGTGAGATCATTCCCTATAGTGAATTTGTGAAATCTGTGAAAATTGGAGCTTTGTGAATTTGTGTATCTGTGAAACTTGATCTGTTAATCTTGATTTGGATTTGTGGCTATGTGAATCCGGATTAATTTGTGGGATTGGTTTGTGGTTGTGTTGTAGTGGAATCTGGATTAATCTGTGAATATATGAATTTGACTATGTGAATTTGTGGTGTGTTGTAGTGAGAGGTTGTGGGAAGATGATTGGCTAAGACTGAAATGATGAGAATTTTGTGGCATTGGTTTGTGGTTTTAATATGCATCATTGAATTTATGTGAGAAAACATGAGATGCATTTCATAATGCTTCTGATTATGAACAAGGGTTGAAAAAGTAAAAATGATGCATATCATATTGCATCAGACATTACAATGCATCATTTTTACACAATAGTATGACAAAAAAAGTTTACATCTAAAACATCAAAACTGTTTTCGATGTTTTGATGACATAAACTAGAATCAGTGCATTTTCACTCCTCTTCCCCTTCCTCATCTTCCTCTTCCTCTGCTGCTATTTGAATACCCAAATCACTGCTTATGATTTCCACCTGATCTCCTGCACCAGCCTCCATTAGATGCATTAGGCAGTCCCTAACTAATTCTACATCCACATCCAAGTTGAGTGGGAGAGTTCCTGCCCTATCATTGCTTATTTACCAATATGTGGCACAATATATTTGTTGTGCCCCATCACTTTCATTATCTCCTTCATGCATCCTTGTAGGGATAAGAATACATTGTTAAGCTTTGTTGCCTTTAATTTTGCATATGAGTTCTCCACAGCATGCACCAAATCATCAATTGTGTTGACAAACTATTTGGTGGTGAATGGCTTGAATGGCATAAAACCACCCCAAATCATTCACATTTGTATTCGGTGGTTGTTGGACAAGAGTAAATGTAAAACCACCATCAATGGATGCCTCCCTAAACAAGGGGTCATTATCTTTGATGTGTGGTCTTGCATTATCTTGTTGAATGAACACATGTTTGCAAACATTAGTGGTCCATTTAGCTTTTATTACAGGGATTATCTGCAATAAAAGCAGTCCAAAGTACACATATTAATGAAAAAAAAAAAATGATTTCATACATGCATTAGGGCAGTCTGATTTCATTACACATACTTTGTTGATAAAGCAGTCTTTCACCACATCTTTGGTCACTGACTCTATGGCTTTGGCCACCATAGTATCTGTTGGCCTATTTTTGCTTGCTTTTTTTGTTGGTTCTTGATATGTGAAAGAGAACATGCCTATCTAGCCATAAAAAATTACACCATTATTTGGACCAAATATTGGTCACACCATTATTTGGACCAAATATTGGTCTACTCACAGCACACATAAACAATACTTTGGTGATGAACTTTTTACTCTTGCATGTTCTATGTGCTTCAGGCTCATTAGGGCTCAAATAGAACCTATGCATACTGATGTGCCGTCGTTTAACATGCGGAAATAAATTTATAAGTTTTCCTATTGCCCACCACAAGTGTAGCCAAGTGGTAAGTATAAGGTCGATCTCACGAGGAGTTGGTGTAGCTTTCTCTTGGTCACAATGTCACAGAAAAAAGGGGGAAGGAACGGACTCGTCTTGGTCAATACAAACTTCGTTGTGGTCAACCTGAGACTGAAAAGCACTAAAACAAAAATGCCAAGATAAGAGGCAATCTGGATCGGGTATCAAATCAATGAATATAAACTCGACTCGGTCATTGGCTTAATGATTTTCACTACACATTATATGCCAACAAGTTATAAGACTAAGCACATCGTGACCCCATTGTTACGCCGTCACGCCCACGATGTACTCGACTCAATCTATCCTTACTGAGTAAAGCATGCAAGGGATGCAAACTATCTAACTCGTCATGTCCACATACGAGAACACCTTAGTACGTGAGAAATGCAAGCAGCGTTATGCCTAAGATAGACCCGATATTGGCATTAAGCAGGAACTAAGCCATACTCCAACTCGCCCACGACAGTTATACTCTCAAAATACACTCAGACTATACACCGCACTTTAATCTTGATTTATTAGAGATCTTACCAAACATAATTAGTTAACAGCCTATTAACTAACCATGTTCAACGAGACCATTTTGGAATCAAACCTATCGCTTCGGGAACACACAAATTGCAGATCGTAATGCCCTCTATGACCTCACAAGTTCAAAGTTTATATTCACATCATCTTGCCCAATCCAGAATAACAAACTTACCTAAACATAAAGGAAAGAACAAGAACGAAAGTAAAAGAAAACATAACCTTAAATATTGTGAAGAAAAGTAAACGGCGAGCCCAAGATGCTGTCGGAAAGTACAATACGTTTAAGTAAAGACGGAAAAAGTAAATGGTTCTAAGGTCGTGGTCTAAAACTACTTTAACCAACTTAACAAAGAATAATGGTGTTGGGCGTGTAGTATATAAAGATTACAAAGGAATTGGCTGGGCCTCTCGCCCACTGCAGCCCATTAGGGTTAGGGTTGATAACTTCATGTTTATCTCTTTTCTATCTTCAGCGACGTGCCCTCGGTCCGTGCTTATCCGAAGTGGATTTGATCTGATCGTATATTTTGGATAAGGTTGATATATATCTTCCATATCTTCTATTGGATAAGGTTGTCCGATCTTCTGCCATCGTGCCTTGGATGGACCTTCAGAGATAAGGCTCGTTGCTCATGCCGATCTTCTTCATTAGCGTGCCTAGGAGTCCAACCTTATCCGAACATCTTTGACTCGATCACTTCCGATATTTCCGCAAGGGATAAGCGCTCCATATCTTTCGGATTGAGACCAATCTCTATCATCCTGTCATCGTGCCCTCAGTGCACCCTCTAGACTCTGCTTTCTCTCTCCTTCATTTCCTGGTCAAGACGACCAACGTCTTACCCTCGGTGACCAACTTGGAGTCTGAATCTAAGCGGTATGTTAAAGAGGTCTCGCCGTGTAGACGGAACAGCTTAATCCTTAGTCGGATGTCGATGTGATCATCGTGCCCATGTTGAGAGCTAGGCTCCTTGAGACCTTAGAATATCATCGTATCTCAGTCCGACCGCTTTGTGCAGAATTCATCTCGTATTGCCCGAAACCTGTCATGTCGTGCCACTGCCAACCAGTGTGTCCTCCCAGACACAGAACAAAGTAAAACGGTACAAAAAGACTCGATCTAGATCTAGACACGACACGAAAGAGAACACAAAAATTTGGGCTCGTCACATACCTTTGGTCATGTAAAACCATTTCTCATCTATATGGACTGTGTTATGCATGCTCTTAAACCTCAAAGTATTCAATATTATGTCTAGTTCTAGAGCTTGAAGTTATGATATTAACCTTAACAATTTATTGGGGACCGTGAGGTCCGGCCGGATTGCACTAGTATGTGCTCTGATCAGTCCTTGTGCCCATCTTCCCACAGTAGTCTTGCTTCGGCCTATACCACATGCTAAGCTTCTGATTGTTGATCTTTTATGCAACTCCAAACCGGAAATTAACTCTAAGTCAACATGCACCCTCTTCCCTCTCTCTTTGCTCTTTGCATTTTGCAGTGGTATAACTTAACCTTCTCCTTGTCTCTTCTTTGCTACAACCCAGAACCGTGTAATAGTCCTCGTCGAAGAGTTGAACTTCACCATAGCTTCTTTGTGCCTTCCTCTAACCAACTTACCTTTGAGCTGCCTTAAAGAAGAAACTGAAGAAGATGGTATTTTTTTAACTCATTTCAATTCTCATTTTCGATTGAATTCTGATTATAATTAATGTTATATTGAATGCATTTGGTATGGCATATTTATTATCATTTTGTAGACCGTTTGAATGAATTTTCAAATATTGGCTCTTTAAATTTCCAGCCAAATTTTGGCTCCCCATTTTCGTACAGTGAAATGGCAGAACTTCCAGCCATATTTTGGATAAAAAAAATCGAAAATTGAACTTTCCCACCAAAAGTAAGTGTAAAAGTAAAAGTAGTTGCTAAAGTCACTTTAGTTAACTCCTTAATTGTTCAGCCGAAAGTGGTGGTCCAACACACTTAATACCTTAATAAAGATATCCTTAATCTCCGTGTCCAAAAATTTGGGACCGTCCATAATGGGACGGAGGGACTATAACTTTTGAAAGAGAATATGAATAGTCATCAAATGAATCATGAGTTACAAATTAAAATGATTTAGAATTAAATAATCATTCTAAATCATAATAATTAAATCCGAATTTAGTATTGAAATAATAAAGAATTAAATAATACTTTTGATATCCTAATACCACAAAGAATACAAATTTGTGTTCATCTTATGAAGTTTGATTCTATCACGGTAACTCTCGAAGTGAATAACATCAATGTCAAATTAAAAGTACAGTTTTTTATTTATTTATTAAGCTATGAGATTTCTTAAATTAAATTAAATATATAAAAGAAATAAAACCACTATAGTATCTGAAATATAAAACTTTGTATATGAAATTATCATCCGTGCATCGCATCGTGCGGGACACGCCCTGGTTCTTTTTTATATGACTGAGTTACAATCAAAGGGAAGCACCATAAAGATAACACACCAAAGCGTACATGTATCCACAAGTCTTTACAAGCAAAAAATGTGATAAAATACACTCTCTCCATCCTATGAAAGTTTGTTCGTATTTCTTTTATGAGTGTCCCATAAAAGTCAGCCCGTTTCCTTTTTTTGGTAAATAGATGATTTTTTATCTACCAAAAAATATATATTGATATCACCATTTTACTATACTTTTCGGCTCTCCTAAAATTATGTGCTTAAAAGAAAGGATATGTTGGGTCCCTTTGTATACTGAATAGGTGTATGTGGGGGGGGATACACCTGAATGCAACTTTTCGAGTTATCAGTTATGCAGCGAAATATTAAACAACCTATAGTTATGAATCCTACTGACTGAAAAGATTATGGTCAGTTGGACTAATAACTACTACGGGCTGAACTTAGTTTGTTACAGCTTAGGCTGTTATAATTAAGGTCAAAGTTGACTTAAACAAAGTTTCAGTAAAAGCTGATCAGCAAATAAGAGTATAGAAAATACTTATCAAATGCAGTAAATACACGAGTGAATTTACGTGGTTTGGAGAGATCAACTCCTACATCCACGGACTGAATCCTCAGTCAATTCACTAAAAAAGTGGCTCGTGCTTGCGGGTGCACAACAAACCTTTGTCACCGTAGTTCAGTTAATGGTGCCGACTTATCGTGTCGGATTCTTCCTTAGCTTTCGGGTGCTAAGTAACCTTACAAGAATTCTAACGACTAGAAGACTTATACAAACTTCTAAACTATAACTCTAACACAAGATTTGAGCTACGTAAAGAAAAGATCTCCAACTGAAAACCCTAAGCAAAGATTCGCTTGAGTAAATAGAGGATAAGAGAAGTGTTCTAGATATGAACTAAGACACAGGACTTCTCTTCTTCGACGCTGTGAGTTGAGAGTAGATTTTTGCAGAGGTTTGGCAAGCTCACAAGATCGGTAAGGAGTAAGGCAGAGATGATTAAGTATTTATAGCCCTCTTCGAAAAGAGATCCGTTGGAGAGAGATCTCAAAGCAAAAGAGCCGTTGCAGAAGAAACATGATATCTGTCGTCCTTCATGGCAGATCTTCAACCACTCTAATATGTATAGCCATACTTTCCTCTTTCCGAACCTCTGTAGGTTTGAAACCCTACTCGAGGATGTAGAGTTATCCTAGAAAGGACACTGTTGACCTAAAAGCACATGTCTAATCGTACTTGGTCAATCCCGGAAAATCCGCTGCATTTAATGCGGCTTCGGGCTGAGTATGGTTAAGCTCACAAGATCAGTAAGGAGTAAGGCAGAGATGGTTAAGTATTTATAGCCCTCTTCGAAAAGAGATCCGTTGGAGAGAGATCTGAAAGCAAAAGAGCCATTGCAGAAGAAACATGATATCTGTCGTCCTTCATGGCAGATCTTCAACCACTCTAATATGTATAGCCATACTTTTCTCTTTCCGAACCTCTGTAGGTTTGAAACCCTACTCGAGCATACAGAGTTATCCTAGAAATGATACTGTTGATCTAAAAGCACATGTCCAATCGTACTTGGTCAATCCCGGAAAATCCGCTGCATTTAATGCGGCTTCGGGCTGAGTATCCCTAGGACAGCTTCAGCATTTCTTCAATCTTCAACATCTTCTCCAAATTTCAGCATATCAGCTTTATAAGCAAGCTGCTATTCTGCTCTTCAGCTTTACTGCTTGTCAGCAATTCTGGACTTCAGCATTTCGATACATCAGCTTTTCAGCTTCTTTAGTACCTGAGTAATATAAGACAAGACAAAGCAGCAATGTTTTGTTGATCATCAAAACTTAAGTTAGGATTTTCCCAACAATTTCCCCATTTTTGATGATGCCAGAACAAACGAACACAACACATGTTTTAACAAGAAGTTAAAATAAGTTCAGTACAAAAATAACCATTTTATAACATGGGCTGAAACAACAATTACAAGGATTTCTATGGATTATTACAAGAAAAACCAACAGCCTAAATAATCTTTTGACCCTTATACAAGTGGGCACTATGATAAAGATTGTAGATGTTGGGTGCAAGGCGTTGATATTCTTCTTCGTGCTCTTCAAAAGTCAGTCCATGAATCCTAGTAGCAATTTTCACTTCATGCTCAATCTTGGATTCATCCAGCTGTCCATACTGCCTTGGCGGATTCTGCTTTTTAAAGGGAGGAACCTTGTGCAACCTTATTCTGCCTTCTCGAGCCAACTCTCTCAGCTTCGAGATGATTTCTTGATTATGATATGTAAACAAAAATATTCTCCAAACTGCAAGGGCGGTTTTCTCATCTTGCGACAGGCGGGAGAAGACATAGTACCATTTGATGAAAAGGCACTTCAGCATTTCCCACGCTTCATTCAGCTCCCTGGGCATATCCTCATCCACATGCTCAAAAGGATGAATCCTGTGGGAGATAAGCAAGTCCTCGAACTCGGCAGGTTGAACTCTATCGAGTACCAAATCCCATTCAAGATTTGGTGCATCATCGAGCTTGTCCTGAAGATGGAGGGAGAGTTCAATCGCCTTCTTTATCGCGGTTGTTTCCTCAGTCGAGATATCCGCATCAGGATTTGTTGAAGATGTGGTGGGAGTTTTCTTCTTGCCAATCATCTGCTTTTTGGCAACAGGACCAACTGCGACTGAGGGAGTTGTGATTGAGGGAGTTGTGACTGAAGGAGTTGCGGCTAGGGGCCAGCTGAGGAGCCAACACCTCCGGTGGTTAAAGAAAGTCTCGGAATAGTAGCAGCAGCAGATCTTTTCTTTGAAGGCTTGGGGACAATAGGCTTCTTTCCTTTGTTCGCTCTTTCTTCAGTCCTTCGACTTTCTTCCCTTCTTGTTTCCCTTCTTTCTTCCCTCTATTTTTCTTCCCTCTTTTTGGCATCATCAGCACGGGGTCAACGAGAGGAGAGGCCAGCCATGGAGACATTCAATAGCTGGAGATCTTTTTCAATGGCCTCCAGCCTTGCAGCATCAATGGGAATGGTCTTGGTCACGGTATCCACGATTTCCGACGTGGATTGCAGCTTGATGGCGATATCAGCCACTTGCTTCCTATCAGCACCTTGAGCAGAGGTGGCGGTGACTGAGGCATTTTCAAGAGAGACGAGCCTCTCAGTCACAGGAAGAAGCTGCTGGCCAATTCGAAGATCCACAACAGCTTCGGACATGGTCTTCTGTTCGAGTGATCGAAGGTCATCTCGAACCGTGTCCAGCCTTCCCTTAAGATAAGCATTGTAGGAAAGCTGGTTGTCATTGATGGTGTTGAAGGAGGTGGCGAGCTCCTTCTTGTCATCAGCAGTTTTCTGCTGGAGGGCAGCGATTGCCTGAGACTAAGTCTCGACCGTTTGGCTGAGGCGGCTGAGCTCAGCAAGAATTGGGGTAATAGCGGCATCGACTGCCGCGGCAATATCCTGCTGAAAGGTTGCAGGAGGAGGAGGAAGTGCCTGAATTTCGACGGGGCGCGGAGGAGAAGTGATCTCCAAGTCGTCGGTGGGGAATGTGCTGTGAGCATCTGCGGGATCATCTCCTTCGACAGGAATGCCGTTGAGGCGGCAAAAATGCGCAATGTGCGCTTCCAACGACTGGCTGGTCAGCCATAAGCTATGGATGTTGAAAGTGCAGAGCACTTCTTCTACTATATCAATAAGTTGGGCCCAAGTATCAACTGATACTCGTTCGCGAATGTGGGCCCATCTCAACGTTTTCAGCAAAACAAGGAGAACCAACTGCTTTACCTGTTCGCAAGTTTCAGGAAAGTTGAAGAGAGCAGGGAAGTGGTCACTGATATAGTCATCAGCTCGTTGGGAGAGGCTGTCATTTTCAGCTTGGACAGATCGGAAGAGGTTTGTGTGTGGGCTAACACATTCAGTAAACTGAACCTCTTCAAAGTCGTCTTCAGGAACTGTCATCAGTTCCCGAAGTGGGAGTTTCTCAGCTTTTGCTGAGGCTGAAGTGAGTTTAGCCTCAGTGGGTGTTTTTGCTGAGACTGGAGTGAGTTCAGTCTCGGCGATAGGGAGGGGATTTTTGGCTGAGACTGAAGTGAGTTCAGTCTCTTTGATGGTGAAGAGTGGAAGACTTCAAGGAGAAGGGATGGACGAAGAAACATTCTCCCTTGGACGAGGAATGGTCTTCCACTTTTAGGGTTTTGGGGAGGAGAGAGAAGAGATAGATGGAGTTTGAGAGATGGAAGGATGGGGTATTCAGGATGGGCTGTGTTTTGGGAGGCTGAGTTTTGGGTGGCTGAGGCTGTGACTCAGAATCGTCTGAGTCAAAAATAGCGGTCTGCGGTTAAGAGGAGGTTTTGGCTGCAGCTTTCTTGCGTACAGTCTTCTTCTTGCCTCTCTCTTTAGCTGAGATAAGAGAGAGATTGTAATCTTGGTGAGTCGGCCAGACAACATCTAGGTCCCTGGCTAGATGGAGGATAATGGCTGAGACCTTACAGCCTAAGCGAAGTTTTGCCCCTTTCGAAGCATCCAGGAGGATGGAGATGAATGCCTCCTCCCAGTTCCATGCTGATTGACTCAGCAATGCAGCAAGAATACGTTGTTGTGGTGCAGACACTTGATTCCGGGAGCCCAGCATCCCGATCAATTTGATTCCTTCACAATTTTCAGGGCCAACTTGTAGGCTGGCCTAAAGTTCTTGGTGAGAAGGGTGCCTGTAGTCTTCCCTTCAACAATGGTGTTACCCATTGCTTTAACAATTTCTATAGACGGCAGAGACGTGATGAGATCGTTGTCGTGGCGGAGAGAGAATAGGGACCGAAGCTCAGCACGGACGTCGATGCTGAGAGGGCATTTCTCTCTGGCATAGTTCGTGATAGTGACAGAGGCAGAGGCATGTCCGTGGGAGTACCTCTTCAGAGTTTGGTAAAACTCTATAACTTCCTCAGTCAGGAGGCAAGTTGGAAAGAAAGAGAGCAGGGTTTCCAAGCCATGGAAACGGAACATCTGCATAGTTTTCTTAGAGCTCTTCTCAAAATAGTCGGATAGCGAGAAGTCGACGGAGGGTTCATAGTGAACTTCGTATGCCATTTTTATCTGAGAAATGAGTTAGAGACGGTGACAAAGAAACTAGGATTTTGCAAGACAAGAGAGAATTTCATCTTGAAAGGCAAGAGATAACTTGAAAGTTTTGAAACCATAAAGAGTTAATGGTAAGTTGTCTCTCCTTTATATAGATTTTTAAAACAAGGGTAAGGAACTTGTCTCGGCGACGATTAGGTTTTCAAGAACATTCCTATGTCAGCGTCATCACTAGAACGTGTGCTAGAGGTTCTGGGAAGTCTATATAAATTTTAAGCGCGAAAATAGGCGAGTGGCTGAGATCGTGTGCGAGTGTTAAAATCAACGATTGATAACTAATATCACGCGCCCTTATCATGCAATTAGAATTCCACGCTCCTTATGTGTTAGAGGAAGAGTCCTGTGGCATTAAATGCGAGAATTGATTTAAGAAAAGAGATATGCGGGAAAGCGCGAGTTTTGGTTCAAAAATCGGGCTGACTGACGTGGCTAAATTTGAGACGTTTGAGGTTTTGAAAACTAGATTCTGACGGTATCAAATTTCATTGGGAAGGTAAAAAGGTTAAGTTTTAGAAGTGATTTCATAATTTTTTCTAGAGACCAAAATACCCAACGAAATAAATATTTAACGATTTGAAATAAATGCGATAAATAACGAGAAATAAATTCAAGCAGCAATTGAGCGAGTATCTTACTGATCAGTTAATATCGTAATCAACTGATACCACGAGTTGTGATGAATGTTGATGAAGATAAATTCTGAGTAGAGTTTCAGCATTATTTAGGAGTTCCCATCGTTTCAGTCAGCATAGATAGTATGTAGTGACCCGACGTTTTCTAATCCGAGATTAAGACTTAAGATCAGAGATTAGGGCATACGAGAAGTGATTAAGGGCAAAGCATCCTTAGGAATAATATT
>JAYJMF010349125.1:0-11537 GCA_036873715.1 Salvia sclarea
AAATGTTTAGCCTTTTCACCTCATGAAAGAATCAACATGATTGAAGCATCAGCTACTCTGCAGAAGATCAATGCAAGCATTGTAGCAGCTACACAAAGGCGTCGCCCACGATATGCTTTTTCAGTTAGCATTCGCGATAACGGGCTTTGATGGTTGTAGCATTATGTACACTATGGTATTCTCTGTAGCAAAACTCATCAGTCGAAAGATGTATTGATATATTTGAGTTGTAGTAAAAAGAGACTATTTTCTCCATTTTTAATAAATAAACTTCAAAAGAGTTGAAGTAGGGGATGGAGGAGCTGAGGGAGATTGGGATTGCACCAACACACTTTCTTCGAGATGGTGATAATGCTTGTTGATCACTGCTCAAAAAGCACTCTATTACTCCACAGCTTTCAATTCTCACAACCTTTGACGAAAACGAATCGCACAGCTTTGATAATATCGAATCTGAAATTCGCTCAATTTTTACTCTTCCAGAAAAAGCAGAAACAGAGCACAACAGTTATTAGTCAAACATTCGTGAGAAAGCAATAGCAATGTGAATCTCTCCAAATCCAATAATAATATCTGCCACATATTGGAAAAAAATAACATAAAATTCGAAATATTAACTTATTATTACTTCATAGATTTACACCAAAAAGATAGTTCGCAACACTGTCACTGAATTTTCCAAAATAAAAATATATATGTATATATAAATAAAAAAACTCAAATGCAGAGGATTAGCCAAGAAGATACTGAGTTATTTCATTTTATAAAAATTATAGTTCCCTTACGTTAAAATTTGCAAAAGATGTAAAAAGAAGAGCAGAGTAGAAAATAGCATGAGAATTAGTAGCTGAGAAGTGGAAAATTGAAGATCGTTTGAAGATGTAAATAAAATTGAGCAAAATTAAGAAGTGAGATGATTTCATTTAGTAGCGAAGGCAGGCCGAGATGAGCCAATAAAATTTATATTGTGCCACTAACTATAAATTAATAGTATGATTTCTTATATGTAAGTATTAATTTCATCATTATATTCATGTGTCCCCACTCCTAATCTTATAAGCAGCACTCACTTTATGCTTAAAGTAGAAAATGATCAGTTAGCTCGAGTTATTACTCCCTCCGTCTGCCGAAAGTCTATTAATTGGTGGACGACATGGATTTTAATAGAGGTTTGATAGATATTTTCTTTAAACAAAAAAATGTCCCACCATGTGAAACTGAAAGTAATGAGGTCGATTTTATACTTCACGGGTGATTGTGAGGTTGAACTATAAAATTTGTCTTTCCTAAAAGAAATTGATACTCGTTACGTACACGAAAAATGACAAAGATGATATACTTTTAGTGGATGAAGAAAGTATTAATCATATGAAGAACTAGTTGTTCTTACATACTCCTTCCGTCTCTCAAAATGAGTGAAAAGGTACATGTGATATTGGATAAAAAATTTCATTTTTTTAAAAAATTGTGTGTATGTTAGTTGAAAATTATTTTACTTTTTAGTAAAGTAATTAAGTTTCTAAAAATAGAATCTGAGTATAAAATATGAGTAACCCATGTTATACGTAATGTAATCTATTGAAACAGTCGAGTCAAATGAGTCCATATATAAAATTGTATTACATATCTAGTGTGGATTTTGGTGGCAGTCCCACTTAGAGTTTTTGTTTAATTAATAACTAGGTTTTGCCTTCTGTGCGATCCACGGTAATAGTTATTTATAGTTACACAAAAAATAAATAACATTTATGACTAAAATTAGAAGAAAAAATTTGCATACGAAATATACATAATTGTATTACAAAATATATAGTATATGAACAAAATAAAAACTTATCGATGAAAATGATATAATGCATCAAACTCAATTTGAAAATAAAACTAATGAAAGTACGTTTTCATCACCCCCAAAGAAAAATTGCATTGCTTAAATTCACCATCTATTTAATACTATATTTTTACATTATATAATCAATTAAGTTTCAATATTGTATAAATTAATAAAATAATAAAGAAGAAATTATTTTATTGTAGTTAATTGTTAGTATTGTAGTTACATGACTTAAATATGAAAAAAGAAGAAAACAAAAAAATATATAATTACAAAATAAATCGAAAAGAGTAATGAACAGAACTAAAGATTTTTTTAAAAAAATCATTTCAAAACTAATTGGAAGTTACAAATGGGAGTTTATTTAGTATTAAAAATATATTTTAAATCCAATGATAAAACTTTAAATTATAATAACTGTACTGTTTGAAGATAATTTATTGCACATCATATATCGAATTTTTTTAATAATTTTTAATTTGATACGTATATTGCATATATTTATTAATTTAATTATTATAATTGTAAGATAAAAACATAAAAAATAAAACATAAAACTAAAAATTAACCCACTATCTCATTTTCTCTCTCTACACTTCACGATGATAGGAAATGAAGAAAGTGGTTTCAAATTTTATTTTGAATTTTATTTTGTTTTTAATATTTCGAAATAGTATAACCTTCAATTTTATTTAGTTTACGAAATTGCCATCAAAATTCAAATCAATTTGAAAATCTTGATTTGTCTTTAAAGATATATAGATGTGCACCATACATAATATATGTATATTAACCACCCATGATCCCCCCTCTACCCTTCTTTTTTTTCCTTCTAAATTAATAATATTAATAATTTTAACTTTCTATTTTTTTAGAGATTAGTTAAATTTTAATTAAAAATACTTTTTAGTTGATTAAGAAATTATTTTATTATTTTTCTTTTTATCTTTTAATGTATTCGTACATCAATTATTGTAAATATATTACAATAGAAAGTTTATTGTATGTAATAATCATATAGTATTAATTATTGTGAAATATGCGAATTTGTCAAAATGTACCTATAAAAAAGTATCATTGTAAGAATAACAAGTATAATGATTTGTAATTAATTCTACATCAATTATTTTACATATTTAGATAAAGTTGATGAATAATGATTTCAATTATTTTTTATTTATAATTATTAGTTTTATTCGATTAAGAGATTAAAAATATAATATATCAAAAATATTATTTTTGGAATATTCAGAAATGAATAAAATATGTATCATTTATGCATTTAAGGTTGACATTTACTCTGCACACACTACCAATCATTTTATTAGAATCAGTGGCGTCCATAATGAGCAAATATTATGTGGATGGAGGGGGTATATATATATACTCCCTCTAAGAAATTTTGAAGTTTATATTTTTTTTGTTTCACTTCAAATTTTCGATTTTTGATCTAAAATAATTACGTGCATTGCACGTGGGAAAATACTAGTATGATTTTAAAGGAAGTTTAAACACTCATAAAATTCAGGAATCGTAATTGACATAATTGAGGTTAGTTACAGCTAATAATTATATTGATTAATAAAGTATCATTCCATATTTTATATTCAATTAGTTGACCTTTTAAATAGGTTATGAATTAGTATTATGAATGCTATTATTATATTGAAAATTATATAAAAAAAATAGAAAATAAACTTACCATATACGGCTATCCGATGTTGTTATTATATAGTATATAGATATATAGATTAAACAAGGGAAATTAGGTTATGTTAAATTATAAACTTATAAAATGCATTAAATTTCACAGTTATTAATGGCACATTGAGAAATCCGTGAGGAAGAATATACATATATATTCCATTAAAATATTTACTGGAAAAATGTCACATGCATCATGTAATTAGTATTATGCTATTTTTGTACGCATGTTGTGTACTTACTTCTATAATGACATGTATTTGTGTTCCCGAACTAAAGAAATATTATATATGAGGTGGTTGGTTTGATCATTAATATGATTTGATATATATATTTAATAAAATAATTTAATTTAGCTATATATTTAGTTTGATAACCCATAATAATGAATAACTCGATCGGTCGGTGCTCGAATCATCCAAAATTGTACTATAATTTAATTATTAGCCCTTAATTAATCATCACTCTCTGATGCAACTCATCACAATTATTCTCAGTAGATGTTATAAACCTCTCTCATATGGCTGCAAATTGAAGTAAAATACATATGTTATAATATACTCGTTCAATTTATCTACAGGTACTATATATGTATAATCCCTCAACTCAAATACAAACCACATAATCCAAATATTTCAATTATATTCCATCGTCCTAACAATTATGTAACCATACGATATCTGCAATTAATTAATGGATTCCAATGAATAATCAAAATTCAAAGTAAATGTGAACTTGGTACTAAAATTTAACAGTGAAAGAGTATGACAATACTCATTAATTTGTTGTGCATTTGATGAAGAGCTCGAGCAAGAGAGAGCTCCAGATAGTGTTCTACACTAAACACATGCTCGAGACCCAGAGAGTACCAGTCCGTATTCTTGTGAAATTGAACAGTATGACGACGGGTTAAATAAGGAAAGAAATCTAGGAGATATATTTTTAACATCGATAACATTTTTTCTTAAATATATATTAATCCAAATACAATATCACACACACTAATACTCATTATATAGGATTTAGTAAGTGGAAGGTTGGACTTTATATATAGGGTTTTCATGGGAATCCACCTCCAACACCTCCACCAGCTCCGCCGCCGCCTCCGAAACCTCCACCTCCGCCGGCACCACCACCAAACCCGCCGCCAGATCCTCCTCCGAATCCAGAGCCACCACCTAGTCCTCCTCCACCGCCTCCCCCGAAGCCTCCCCCACCTCCAAGGCCGCCTCCACCGCCCGCACCAGCACCAGCACCAGCACCAGCACCTCCACCAAAGCCGCTACCTCCACCACCACCGCCTCCGAAGCCGCCTCCTCCGCCGGGAAAGAATGTCTTTTCGTCGTGGAAAGAGCCCTCGGAGTCGGCAAGCTTACGTGCAGTGGTGGTGAAGCAAACAACAGCGCTGATCAGGAAGCAAACGAGAAGAAGCTTTGGAGCCATGTTGGAAATTATGGTGAGATTCCAAACTCTACAAAATAGGGTTTATGTAGGAATTGGAAGGGCTATGAATTATTGAAGCCATCATATGTCACAATTAATGGACACATATCCTCATCCATAAACCAAATGCTAATTAATGCAAGGCAACCAACTACCTATTTCTTTTCAAAGTAGATCATATATGCTGACTTGTTCAACTTGATTAATCATTTGAAGACTTTTGATATGCTACTGCACGAGAAATTAATTGTGGCTCCTAATTTTGGTTGTAAGTCAATTGAAAATAAATGCATTTATACGCACAAACAAAATTTATCATCTTACATTTATGATCAAACGTATCGAGTTTAGCGTAGTATGATCGTTTAACCTTCCATTTACTAAATCTAACGTAACGAGTACTTGTTTGATGCTTTTAGTTAGTTCTATATTAGTGTGCCAATTTATGAATTTGACTATTAATTTAACTGCCATATATGATCACATTTACCATGCACTTTGATTTATTCAATGGGACTCATTTAGGTAGCATGTGGTTCAGTGGATAAAACACATAATGCTGATATAATAGTATTTCGTTTTGTATTTATGTTGCGGATGAATCCAACAATTACAGAAGGGGACGTCGGGTTCGTCCTATTTGCCCGACACCTAAGAACACATTAGGGTCTTCCTAGGAGCGCCGGCGGAAGTGTTGATGGAAAGACTCCGACGCTGAAGTCAATCAAACAATATAAATAATCTATATGAAAATGGCAAAGATAAGAGATCAGAGCCTGTCACACTGGTCAGGTAGCTGGACATAGAGAGATGAGAGCGTGGAAGCTGAATGTGAATATAGAGATCGTGATAGAAAGTGGAGGCAGATGTGAGCATGAATCATTGGATGGATAAGGGAGCTTACGCGGCTCGTGCAGAAAGAAGGAAGATACTACTTCTCCGTCGAGCACGAGCGCCAATGAGCAAGCCTTGTCAATATATCATGCCTTCTTGGTTTAAAGATGAAAATACAAGACTAAATCACATTAGCCCATTTGAAGTGGGATAGATGGAGTGTATCTTTTTGTATCTCTCTTCTCAAAAGGTAAGTGGATAGAATGAATGAATTCTTATGGACATTGCTCACTACTAGTTACAATTTATACTGTATTTGAGTAAGTTTTTCTTTTGTTGGTTTCGACACTCATCGAGCCCGCTAAGCTAATGTTTGTAAACGTAAATTGTTAATTAACCATGTCAAGTTATTTAACCGGATTACAATTCTATTTGAGATATAACATAGAATAATATATTAATTGACATGTAAGACGAGCTATTTATATTGTTCGAGTGCTATTTATCTTCTGTGGGTTGTAGCATCATGGATTAATTGTTTGTTCACCCTTGACATGCATGTCATGATCAAGAAATATTATTCAATTAAGGCTTGAATTTCTTATTTTATTTTATTTTATGATTTGCTATTTCCTAATATTTTCATTTTTTATAACTACTTGTACCTAATTATTTTAGTTCCATTATAAAAATATCATGTAATATCCATGTATGAAATAAATTTGTTTTTTTTTAAAGCATGTATAAAATAAATTAGTTATTTCACTTGATATAGATAAAATTAATAACATTTGGATGTTAATATCCTTTCATTTCAAGGGTTTTTATATAAATAAAAATAAAATAAAAATAAAAAACTTTCAGAACTATTTATATTTTCAATTCTAACACAAACTATGGCAGGAACTTGTTTAAAAAAAAATTCAAATGTCCAATTTCCTCCTATGCTAATGAACTTCAAATTATATAAATCCTTTTATACTCAGATCTCTACTAATATTCAAATTCTTGTTAGTGTACCTAATGCAATTAATAGGCCTGCAAATCTTGACGTTTGAACACTTCCTTGGTTAGGTATTTATGATACCAATTTCACCAACATCATTCCAAGAGTATGTGAGCTAGGGTTCATCAAAATGTGATTTAATTAACTTTTTACTTGGTTTATTACATACTCCCTCCGTCCCTAAAAAGTGTGCGGGTTTTTCTTTTTTAGTCCGTTCCTCAAAAGTGTGCAAGTTCCTATTTTGGAAACCTACTTTATCAAAATATCAACAATCTCTAATTAACATACACGCAATTTTGTAAAAAGTGAGACTTTTCTCCACTCACATTCACTTTATTACTCATTTTATTAAGGAGCAAATTATTAAGTTTAATATTTCTATTTCTTTGTTTCCATAAGTTATGGGAATATATATGTTGATTGATTATTGCAAACAAAACTCTCTCCGTTCCATAAAATTTGTTCTACTTATGAAAGTTGAAAAATGGTGTTTTGTATAAGTAATAAAAGTAACCAAAAAAGAAAAACAAAAATTTATACGCAATATCCCAAAAAGAAAACACATGACAACTTCTATGGAAATGACGGAGTACAATTCAAAGTATTAAAATAATTTTCATTGATTGTATATATAGTCATAATTTAAATTTAAAAAATAAAACTTCATTTGTTGATTTTTAGATCATATAATAGTGAAATAAATTTTAAATGGGCCAAATAGCATAATAATTCATCCCACGCATCGCGTGGGGTAATATGCTAGGTTATCCGCTCGTAAATTGTAGTTTATCCACCCGTAAATTGTAATTTTTTACTATCGAATATTTCTGGGTCTCCAGCGTAAATTGTACATTTTTACGAGCGGATTTGGCAGTCGTTTTTAAAATATTTTTAAAATATTTCAGATTTTTAATAAATCAATTTCAAAAAGTTTAATATCATAAAAAATAAAAAATAAATATCAATATTTTCTCTCATTTATAATCATTTAAGTTATGATCGATTGTACTAATTCACCAACCATTCTTACACTTTTCTTACACAATTGTACTTGTGTAAGAGAAGGTAACACTTTTTGATAAAAACAATGCAAACCCGTCAACATTCAAGATTAAAAATGTCTCCTTGGTTATATGATGCATGTTTCTTATGACTTCGGTCATAAATAATTTTTTCTTATGAATTTGGTCAAAAATTCATAGAGCTCTTCATTTAATTGCCTTTAATCACTACTACCGCTCCACGTAGAAATAAAAACTGTTATTCGTAGTATGTATGTTGGCCTAGTGGTAGGAGGTTAAATGCTCGAGGCCAAAGGTATCGGGTTTCGAGTCCTTCCTGAAGCGGGCTTAGAATTTCTGCATTAAATCATCAAAAAAAAAAAAAAAAGACTCGTATTCCTTGTTGGGTTGTTCCATAATAGATAGCTCATTTCCCTTTTAGGAAACCTTTTTCATCCACACAACTTCAAATAATATAATTCTCTCATCACTTTACACCATTTTACACTACTTTTCTTCTCTCCTTAAATCTCATGCCCAAAAAAATGAGTCATCTATTTATGGGATGGAGTACTTTTTTAGTTTTTTTTAAGGAATACTTTCTTAGTTTTGTGTAATAGTATGCGTTCAGATTTATTATCTTTTATTTTTATCTATAAAACATAAACAGCAACTGAAATCTTTTTTTTTTAACAGGAACAAATACTATTTCCTAATATATTGAATTTTATAATTTAAAATTAAATATTATTAGAAATTATATGTATTTTCGTGGTGTGACTTTTGAGAGTTGACTTTCATTGTACATGTAGACGATCGACTTACGAGAGAATATTAAAGCTTACGATTCAATACACCCTAACATTTGATAATTCTAAATCTTCAATATTGCCACATATTCTACGTCTATGAATATAAATATATAATAGATGATGTCACACTAGTAGCCAATCAACCAATATTTGTGGTCCAAATGCTATATAAAGTCCAAGCTTCTCATTTGCACGCATGCATAACTTTCTAAACATTTATATATATAATGTGAACTGCATTATATAGTGTTGGATTTGCTAATAGAGTTGGATTTGACTACAAACACACACTCCTCCGTCCCATCAATAACGTCTCAACAAAGCTGGATGCGGAGATTAAGAATGCAAAGTTGATAAGTGTATTGCGAGTAATTATTCTTTTACCAGAAAAGGAATTACTCCCTCCGTTCCATTACAAGCGTCTATGTAATTAAGGAAACGGAGATTAAGAAATAAGTATTTAGGGAGTGATTAAGTTAGATAAAGTACGAGAGAGAATAATTTAAATGACAAAGTAGGAAAGAGAAAAGTAGAAATATAATTAAATAAGTAATAAAGTAAGAGAGAGATAAAAGTTTAAATGATAAAAGTAGGAAGGAGAAAATTGTTAATATTATTTCCTTTTATTGAATGTAGACGCTTGTAATGGGATGCCCAAAATAGAATACATAGACGCTTGTAATGAAACGTGATAAGCTAGAGTTTGCGCAGAAGCAAGTGCACACCATGCTGGGGCATATTGGTGAGGGTGGCGATGGGAGCGTGCGTATAAGAAGGCGAGAGCTCGAACGAGAAGCGTTGCAGCAGCATGGCCAGCACCACCTTGGCCTCAGCCATGGCGAAACCCTGCCCGATGCAGTATCGAGGCCCCCAGCCGAAGGGGAAATACATGCCCCGCCCCTTCCGCGCCTTGGAAGCTCCTTCGCTGAACCTCTGCGGATTAAACTCCAACGCGTCGTCTCCCCAAACTCCTCGGTCATGATGGAGCATGATTATAGGCAGAACCACTCTAACTCCGGCTGGCAACACGTATTTCCCCAGCTTCGTCTGCTCGGCTGCTTCACGGGTTAGAGAAACAACCGCCGGATAAAGCCTCAGAACCTCGTGGAGGATCATGTTCGAGATTTTGAGGCTATTTAGCATGTCGAAATTGGGGTTTTGGTCCCCCAAAACTCGCAAAACCTCTTCCCTTGCCCTGGCCTGCCAATCTGGATGTTTGCTTAGTAAAACTAGGGTCCAAGCGAGGAGAGTCGAAGTAGTCTCCTGCCCTGCGAAGTAGAAGAGTTTGCACTCTTCGACTACTTCTCCGATGCTCATTCCTGAGCCCCCTTGCTCGATTTCTCCGCGGTTCGACTCCAGCAATGTGTCTAACAAGTCATCCATGATCCTAGGTTCCCCAGCTTCCATGGCCTTTGTCCTTTTGTTGATGAGGCCGCGGATTGTTGATTGGATTTCTCTTTCGATTTCTTGCATTCTTTTGTTCCTTTTCGTTGGCAGGAATCTACATTTTCAAGAGATGGAAATCAGTAACACAAAAACTCATGTGAGAACCGCCATTCGATTGGATGGCACCAGCCTCCCAGGAGTGTGCCTCGATTAGTAAATATTTATCGTTGTACATAAACACTAGAAGCGATTTTTGAACAATTAACAACTCTTTCTAAGAGATGGGATTAGTAAATATATTTTTGTACATGAAACACGAGATCGATTTTTGAAGAACAACCGTTTTTATCAAGGAGAAATTTGTCCATTACGTGAAAAGTTGCTATTTTTCACATCATATATATAGCCATGAACCAAAAATAGCTCGTTTAATAAAACATAATTGTACTACGTATCTTATGAGACAATGGACTATTTTTTTTTTTAAAAATAAAAAAACTCTTTTTGCAGTAATAACTTTGGGAAGAAGAAAAAGATTATAAAGGCAATAGGGTCAACATGAGTAAACTTTTATGTTGTTAAAAAAGTAAAAAAATCAAAAAAAATATCTTCACATTCACTTCTTAACAAAGTAGTTGTGGTAAGTTTACCTAAATCCAGGAATATAAATGGACTGCATAGCTTTAACAACATGGCCAGCTTGTTCGAGTTGAAGCTCGAAAATCCTTCTTCCTTCTTTATAGCTACTTCCAAATGCAGTTCTCGATATAGCATCACTAGTTATGCTCACTAGATAAGGCCACACATCCACTTCACGCGGCGACGACGACGACGACGACGACGACAGCATCCCTTCCCATTCCTTCAATACTTCATCACAGCTCATGTTGAATGCAGGCACCATCAGCTGATCACATTATTAGACTTCATTAGTACAGCAAAGTTAATAACCAGGGGGCTTAGCCCACTGGCCACCGGGTTCCTCTCTTAGAGGAAGACCCTGGTTCGATTCCCTTTGGGAAAGAATTTTCTTGGAGTTATGAGGAGGCTTGGTTATGATTTCTTGGAGTGTTCGGTGCTTGGTGAACTAACTACTAACAATTAACATTGTCCGATCAAAGAAAAGGAAAAAAGATGAGATCGAGAAACCTTCAATTTGTCAATATGGAAGGCGGGATTGATGATTTTCCTTTGCTTGGCCCATTTCGCCTTCTCGTGCCTCACCAGCCCTTGCGCGAACACCTTCGCCAGAGGATTCGAGTTCTTCGCCTTCTGAAACACCTCATACTTACTCATCACTTCCTTAATCAGCTCAGCTTCTCTTATAAGCACCACCGGCTTCTCCCCCACCCAGAAAAATGACTCATATCCTGCGTAAGGAAACAAAAAATAGAAAAATTCCAACGATAAGCGTGCTAGTACAAAAGAAAAGCTAATGCAGTATGTTTAGCCGGTTTTTGGTCTCGTTTCCCTCGTCTTCTAGTTCGTTCTTGTTTTGATTTCGTTTGATATCACCCCGT
>JAYJMF010349136.1:0-11537 GCA_036873715.1 Salvia sclarea
TCTGCAACAATATAATAAAATATTAATACTTTTTGCTCAAAGCCCTCCATATTGGAGGGCTTTGATGCGAACACCCTAATGCTTCAAATTTTTCACAGAAGAAAAAAAACATTACTTAATTAAGCAACATAATTGCAACTAATGATATACATAAATTAATTTTATAATAATAATAATATAAGTATATATGTTGTTGCAAAGGTTACCTGGGAAAGCATATGTAGATAGGCAGCACATATGGCTCACAAGAGCAAATAAAGCCAACAGCGGAATCTTTTCCCGAGCAATTCTTGCTGAGGTACGTGTCGTGTTTCAATCTCGTATTTATTTTATAGTACAATATTAACAAATTACGATTGTAATTTATTAACTTGTCTTGTTTCTTTCTTCCTTAATTTCCCATATATGCAATATAAGAGTGCTAAAATACAGGTAATATCCTACGCTTCATTACCCCCATTCTTGAAAACTTGATATTTTCTATCTTAATTAGCTCAAATTACATCAATGTTTTACATATGTATTTTTTTTTTCAGACAGTGGTATGCATTCCTCTTCTGGATGGGGTTGTGGAACTTGGGACAACAGAAAGGGTAATTAAATTAATTAATTAATTAATTAATAATCCTTCATATATAATTAGCTCCATTTCATTTCAAAACCCTAATTGAATAATTGATACAATAGTTTAATAAGAAAAAAGAAAATACATGAAACTATATTATTGAGGTGGTTGTGATGTAGGTCCAAGAAGACTTTGAATTGATCCAACGTGTCAAAAGCTTATTCGCCGAGTGTCAAAACCCTAAACCTCCAAGGCCGGCCCTATCGGGCCACTCGACCTCTAACCCTACCTCTTTCGGCCTAGGTTTTTATTCCCCGGCCATTCTTCCACCATTTGCACCACCAGAAGTGGTGGAGGAGGAAGAGGCCGAGGAAGAGGATGAGGATGAGGAAGAAGAAGACGACGAAGATGAAGTTGGGATTGACTCAGGCGGAGTGGAGCCCTCCTCTCGGTCTGAGCAGAACCCCGTTGAGGCAATGCAGTTTGATATGTCTGACCAGGATATTAGGGTCGGGTCACCGGATGATAGCTCGATTTTAGGGTCCAATTTCCATCACCTCGCCTCGTCGGAGCACCACGGCTACGGTGGCTTAGCTAGGTGGCCATACAAAAATCCCATCATTAACGGTAGCTTTCAACCACCGCATTCAGGTTATAATATGCTCAATTTAACCCCTTATATTATAAATTATTTCAATTTTTTTTTTTATTTTTAAGTAACTAGTGTAACATACCCTTAATCATGCTTAAATAAATAACTACCCATGCATATTGTCTTGGAATAGTAGTAGTGCAATCTTCGTCAAATAAAATATATACGGAGATATTTTTTTTAGTTTATAGGTAAGAATTGACATTAATCTTAGGTTATATGTAAGAATCAAAATTCACCATAATATATATCACCTTTTTTCTACCGAAAACTAAAAATTCAACTACAATTTAAGGCTTTTCGTTAAATGGCTGCAATATCCAGTAACATTTTAGTGATCTTTTTGTTTTACCAAAAATAAAATGCCTACTTAGTTCCCAAATTTTAGTTTATTTTCAACTGAAACTATATTGTAATTTGCTAGTTCTAATTAATTAAAGTTTATGGGATTAAGATCAAACGGATCCTCTATTAATTTTTTTTTTCCAAACTTGTCGTTTAGTTATGTATTTTGAAAATTCAGTAGTTAATTTACAAATTAAATCAAAATATAATGTGTGTGTGTGTGTGTGTGTTTGTTATGATTTATCAGTAGAATTAATAGCAGAAGAAGACACCCACTATTCTCAGACAGTGTCAAGCCTCCTCGGAAACCAGTCAAACCGGTGGTCAAAGCTGCCCTCCTCCGCCGCCTCCGCCTTCTCCACGTGGCTTCCCGCCTCTCCCCGCCGCCGCAACCTCCTCCTCGACGGCGCCTCCCAGTGGGCCCTCAAATACATCCTCCTCACCCTCCCCCGCCTCCACGCCAAACCCCGCGACTCCGCCGGCGCGTCCCGCCGCTCCGGCGGCCCCGGCGACGAGCTCAGCGGGAACCACGTGCTGGCGGAGCGGCGGCGCCGCGAGAAGCTGAACGAGCGCTTCGTCACCCTGCGGTCGATGGTGCCGTTCGTGACGAAGATGGACAAGGCGTCGATCCTCGCCGACACCATCGAGTACCTCAAGCAGCTCAAGAAGAGGATCCAACGCCTCGAGGCCGAGAGGAGCGGCGGCGGAGGCCGGAGGGAGAAGAGGAAGGCGGTGAGGGCGGCGGCGGCGGCGGCAGAGGAGGCGGTGGAGGTTTCGATTATCGAGAGCGACGCATTGGTGGTGATCGCTTGCTTGCATAAAGGGGGATTGTTGTTGGATGTGATGCAAGTTCTTCGAGGGTTAGGGTTACAAGTTACCACGGTGCAATCTTCCATCAATGATTCCAATTTTAATGCTGAGTTGAGAGCTAAGGTAACATTTAACTTTTTTCAATATATCTCGACATAATTGAATCGCCGATCAGACAAAAACTTATGTCAGACTGTCTTCGTCTCAGGTGACGGAGAATGCGAACGGCCGGAGACCGAGCATCGTGGAGGTGAAAAGGACTATAAAGCAAATAATTCAACACCAAATAGCATCCTAGTATAGCACAAAAGGACTCAGCAATAAGCTATTGTAAATTTATCATCACTATGTAGAATGTAAAATTTTAAAACCAAAAGAGAAAATAGTACTACAAAAATGAGGTACACCATTTCTCTACAAGAAAAGTTGAGTAAAAAATAGATCAAAATATCATTTCTCCAACTCCATTGACCATCTTCTCCAAGTCTTCTTGTGAAAGAAGGGTTTTTTTACCCATTGCCCCATTCTTATCGTATGGCTGAGCCATCTTCCTCAAGAACTGCGAAAATCGAGTTTACGTGTTCTATAATGTACGGAAAACAACATAAACGAAACCTTAAAGCTATAGCATATCACTATTCGGTTAAGGTGTGCAAACATACCTCTCTTGCAATATGGACAGCCATATCGGTGCTCAAGTTCAGGTGTGCATCGCGTAGATGCGAGAGTATCCAACTAGGCAGCTTCGAGCGCTTGTCATGACGACTATATCTAAGAGCACAAAGCAACCAACAAACACACATCAAATGTTCTGTAAAATTGTCGAAAACTTACCAGATGGATGTAAATTTTATGATGTCAGAAACAAGGATAAAGATTGCAAACCTCTTGTCAGCAAAAATCATCATCCCATAATCTGCTTTTGATCTGATGACTCGTCCGACACACTGAGCAGCTTGTCTCTGAATATGTGCATGCAAAATGTTTGATCGTATGTAAGCACAGTTCTTGATAATATGTTTAAAAGAAGTAACGAGTTGCTGAAAGTACCAAAGCGTCGAATGTCAAGAAATCGCCCTCCTTTATCTGGAAAGTTTCCCGCAAATACTCCAATCGTGCTAGTAATATTCTGCAACATTTGAACAATTTAGCATACGGTAGAATCTCACCATGTAAACAACCCAGGCCTAAGACAGTTACAGAACAATTTCAGTTAACAGAAAAGGTCTTAGTAGATAATTAACCTGCTCAATGTGTACTGGAACGGTATGCCAAACATGATAACAAGTCGGCCATAATGTCTATCAAAATCTATACCTTCTGCCACTTTTCCCCTGCAACCGAAGTAGGAAATTGATGTTAAATTCATAACCAGGAAATAAGCAGGAAGCAGTCGAGTTTGGATATCTTTGGATACGATGACAAACTAAAGGATGCTCGATGCCACAATATCTAGTCACACGAGTAGATATAAACTACCACTGCATTCCATACGAGTGTGTCCTTTGCAAAAAGTACATTATCAGTAATGTTGCATGAGAACATAATTTCTATATTAAAGTCTATTTATCTTTCATGTATGAAAGACAAAAGACCGCTGCTATTGGAATTCTACGATTGTCCGAATAAGGAAAAAAACACACGCATGGAAACCCATCATGCAGGTACTAGAAGGCACGACATAGAAAAAGTACCTGGCGACTGAGAAGAAGACAGCACCTCTTCCACAATCACAAGCTCTACGATAATTGTCTAGAGCAAGTGTAGTTTCAACAACATCTTGAGTCTCTATGAAAACAAGTTTATGCTGCATGATTTCCTGCAATACATTCGAAATGAAACCTTTGCAAAACAAAGCCTATAGGCAGGTACCATTATCTAACTTAAAGAGTTTATATTAGAATTCACAGGAAATGTCATACGAGAATGATTACCTTCAGAATTCCTGATTCGTGCCAACTATTAACAATTCCATCCATGTAAGAATAACTGACGAAAAAGCACACGATTCCATCTGGAACAACAGATACCATTTCTAGCAAAAGTTTACCGTAATTTTTCTCTACACCAGGATCACTTCTAAGATCATATTTTGTGCTCACTGGAAGCTGATCACTGAAATAAAACACGGGCAAAAGGGGAAGAGTTAATACAACAGCCAGAGCACAACTTGGCATTGGGAGTAATTAAGACTAGCGGTTTCATAGCATAAGACTAGTTACCTTCCACGAGTAAGAACCATTGGGCATATACAATCCCTGGTTAAAGACATTGTAAAGCTTCGGCTCACGACGGGATTGAAATTAAGAAGACGAGGGTAGAGATCAATTGGGCTCAATGTCCCAGATGTGATAACAACTGATTGGAACCGCTCAAATACGGGCTTTATGGCAAGAGAAGCATCATGACAACAAAGCTGAAAACCAACATACAATTTGTGAGAAACAATGCTGCAAAACACTATAAAGATAAAATAATTAGTTGTCGAGAAAAAAATTATACAGGAATGGAATAATTCAGTCTAAAGATGCTAAGCATAACATCTGAACATTACTAGATTTGAAAAGTTTCCCAAGAACAAATCATTACACATAAAGATATAAAAGATGCTACCACCTACAAGTAACATCTTTACCCACCTATAAAAGGAGGCTAGTAATATATCAGCAAAGATGTTTATTCCCGCATGCTATAAAAGCTAATTACCTGAAGAACAGGGTCAGGTATATGTGGCATCCTTTCATCGAAAGGTTCAATTATAATAGAGAATCCTCGAGTGTAGGTCCCCACCAGAGTTGCTAGATCACAGATTGTTTGGATGTGTAGAAATTCATCGGTGTCGGTGATCTCCAAGGTCAACAAAAGCGAGTGAAGTCGATCATAACAAAACTTCAGCATTTTCTGGTCAATTCCAACTTGTGCATTAATTGATGCAACAAACGTAACGGGCCCTTCCTTCTCAACATTTTCCGTCTGCAATCGCCCTCTAAGATATTGTACAAACCTACGCAAAACTGACAAAAAGTGCTCCGCACGCCTTATATTTCCAGGTACTGCTTCCTTTAGTATGTCCTCAGGCAAGGCAGGATTTGCTAGCCATGTGTCACCAGCTACAAGGAGAGAAAAGAGGTTGCTGTGGGAATCAACCATGGAGAGATTTCATGCTAAATTAAAGAGGATACAAATTTAGGGAACATACTAGGGAGGTCTCCTCTTTGTGCCAAACCATCAACAAGACGGTTGTACTCTGCACGCAGTCGACCAGCATCGGTGGCCTTTAACCTTCCTACCATGTTAGAATAAAGTTAAGACAAAAGAACTTTCAAAACTGAGTTTTCTGATCTTCCTTTAGGAAGTAAAAGTGGTCATCACACACCTACACCAAAACTAGTATACAGAAACCATGAAAGAAGATATTGCTTTGGAGCAATTCTGTTATCCATATATGTTTTAGTAATCCATCATACTAAGGTCTCACTGGAAGAAAAATAAGTGAACTTCAGATTTAAATAATTCAGAAGTATTTGGCAGTTGATGTGCCATATGCTGCTTATATTAATATAGCTGATGAGATTATATAGCTCAAATTTCATATGGCTACGGAGAAACACTTCTAATTTGTAAACTGATTGCTTCAATTCTAATGATAATTTGACCATGAAGTTAGCTGTCCCAAATTCCCAATAGCCTTTGTGAAAATCTCAGGCCAAACATTTAAAACACTATGCAGAAATCAACCCTTAATTCCACTCTGTACACTAAAAATAATATGCAACCAGAAATTTTTAGTTTTAATTTCTTATACAGCCATTATGCTCCTCTAATTCTCTGAATCCCATCTAATATCTTTTAGTACACCATCATTTCCAAAACTATAAGAGTTTCTAACTACAACATCTGGACCTGGACCTGGACATACAATAAAAGCCAAACAGAATAGTACACATTTATATAGGAGATAACAAGAGAAAAGGGTTCTCCATTGGCATTACCACCTTTAGTATATACACACAAATGAGAGCACATACCTATCAATCTCCTGAGACATCCTACTCAGATTCCTCGACGCCCCATCAAGTGTTTGCGTCCTCACATTTACACTCAGTGCCTCGATGCACACATTGTCAATATTATGGGCCTCATCAAACACCACAACGGTCTCCCTCTGCATCTCCTTCGATATGATTCCAGCTACTTTAGGATCAAGAAGGTACTGATAGCTATATACCACTACATTCGCAAACTGAACCATATGGCGTGCTAGAAAGTACGGGCACCACCCTTTTTGTTTCCCAAATGCCCTCAAATCCTTCAACAGCAGCACAAACAAACAAATCTCAACACAGTATTCTTCAAATTTCCATCACAGAGAAAGAATCAGATGCAAACTACAAATTCGAAACACATTCCACCAATTCAATCTAAATCACAGATTTCAACATAGTATTCCTCCAGTTTCCATTTCAGAGAATGAATCAGATGCAAACCACGAATTCGAAACACATTTCCACCAATTCAATCTAAATAAAAAATCCACATTCAATTCAAACTTAAAAAAAAACGATTTCAGCAAAAGCAAAAAAAACGAGAAAGTGAACCTGCAACGTATAAACTCCAGGAGGCAGCACCGCATCAGAAGCAGCCTTCTCATAGTTCTCGTAAAAATCACACGTCGGAATATCCGGATTCTCCACCGCCACAGCCCTAACCCAGCTCGCCGTGAGCTTCCTACACGCCGCATCCACCGAATCCCGATTCTCCGCCGACACAACGCGCGGATTGACGCACAAGTTCTTCCTCGACGAGAGCCCTAACGCCAGGATCCTCGCCGACGCCCCCAACTCCTTCACCTGGTACTCGTGCAAAAACCTCAATTCAGCTAGGGTTTTCTCCATCTCGTGCACCGTGCGCGTGCAGTAGAGGAGCTTCAACGGATTGGACGGCTTGGCGAGGACGTAGCTCGTGATTAGGGCGAGGAGCGCGATCGTCTTCCCCGTTCCCGTCGGCATCTCGAGGAGGCAGTGGCCCTTGGCGTCGAGGGCGCGCTTGAGCTCCACCATGTAGGAGTACTGCTCCGGGTAGATGTTGTCGTAGGGGAAGTAGACGGTTACGTCTTCGATTTGGAACTTCATTTTTCGCGGCGGAAGTGATCGCCGGCGGCGGCGGTGAGTGTTTAGCCGCTTTTTCAGTGAGGCGGCGTCGTTTGGGGGGGAAAAAGACCTACTAATGAAAATGATGATACTAGTAATAATTTTTCTTCTCTTGCTAATTTATTTACTAGTGTAGTCTCTTCATTTTATTTGAAAAATTGTTTTGTTTTATTATTTGAAATGAAATAGTGCCCTCCTCTCCTCTTATTTTGCATTCAAATAAAGAAAAGCACATTATAGTGTGACATCTTCTACTGCATTCGTTGATAAACGACATATTATTTTCCGATACTTTTTTGTTCTATACGAGAGTTCGATAATATATGTACTATACCGATTCATTGACCGTGTGATACGTGACAGTTGGGACCCATCATCTTTATGGAAAATGAAAATCTTTTTTTTCAAGTTCTACATGGAATAACCAACAATTGGGCCCCACCATTTTTGTGGAAAATGAAAATTCTAATAGTATTGTATTGACATTGATTTGGGAAGTGACAAAAAAAAAAAAAAAAAAAACTAAGGAGATCTAACAGCTTAACAAGTTACAATGCTAACTACTTCCTAAAATCTCTATTCATGCTTGTGGATTCAAACATGTCACAGCATTTGCGAAATCTGCAGCTGCAAAGAAGCAAAATGGAGGCTATCTGCAGAGGTTCGCGTTTCAATCTTCTGCAGGCGAAGCCCGGGAAGCCAAGCCCTTGATAGTGTGTCGACACTGAAACCTGCCACATCGATGAACTTGCCTTATTTATACGCGTCTCGACACTTCAATAGATAGTTATGGCATCTAACGAGGCGAAGGACTGATCGGCATGTGGGCATGGAAAACTCAAACAAGTTCAAGAACATATATCAACTGTTAGGCACAAGTGTAGAGCAAATGCTATAACCAAGTCAGAAACAAGTCTTTAGCAGATACAATGCATAATCAATTATCATTTTTCCATACGAAAATCAAAGAGATTTGGGTTGCCAAAACCTATTTCAAACTCATCATTCATGAAACAATCATAAATGCACAAGATCTATGAAGCAGAGTCCCTGAAGAAACATGATATGCATAGCTTAAACTCAAGTCACATTCACATAATGGATAATCATAGAATCTCAAAGGAATGAATGTGAAGTTAACTGCAATCTGCAGATATTAAGGAAAGATTTTACATGTAAATAATCAAATACGAGCACGCACAACCATATTACTTAATCTCAAAGGCACACTGACATGAAAAACGTAATTGTTTGATCACTTTACCAGATCAAATCCGTTGATTGAGAGTGCTGCACTTCAACTGCACTAGCATCGTTACGTTGAGGATTCATTCCCAGATTTTGGGTTCTGCACCTAAATCTCAATCTAAAAGGCTTGGTCTGCGACAAAAATTTACAAAACAATATGCCATCATACATATTTATATATATCAACAAAGTATCGAATGTGTGACACCAAATCCCTCTCATAAGCAACAAGTGTAACTCCAAACTTCTTATTGCAAAGCAAAACCTACAGCCATATTAAGACACAATAAACAGCCTCTTGACACTGAACTTGATATCTCGTTGTAATCAACAATCAGAACCAAGTCGGATTCATAAAGCTTAACTAAATATTTACGATCAGATATTCAGCTACAACATGATCAATACATCAACATTCTACAAAACTGTATAACTAAGTTGAGTTCAACAAGAGAGCTTAAGTAAAAAAGCAGTAATCTTCAAGCTTTTTACCTTCCTATTAGGCCGAAACTCACGCTTGGGAAGAAAGTGCAAAGGCAAATTAAGGTAAGAGGGAGCCTTCACCAAGAGAAACAATTTTGTAGGACCTAAGAAAAGGGGAATATTATCGAACAAAACTCATGAACACAAACACAACATATCCCCAACTTCTTAACCTCTTCAAGAAACAAATATTACCAGCATAAGAATCTGATCCAACGCCCTTCGATATCATCATGCGAATTGCCTATCAAAGAATAAACAGAAAGAGATTAAATTTCTAATCAAAATAAAACGACAACCACCACAATATTCCACAACCTTTCTAGACAGAGTCTCTGCAGCTTTACTTCGACTAAAATCCCCCAAAACCGGCCTCCCATTCGAAAAACTCAATTCATAGATATGCAGAGGCCTTAGGGGGCTAGGGCCAAGAACCAGAGAGATTTTATCAACATTTGGAGCTTCAGCAATCAACAACTGAAGTGCAGCCTTGAGATTAGATATACACCCCATCAATTTCTCCAACCTCCTTATCCCCATTTTCACTTCCCTTTTCCTCGCAGCTAGCTTTCTCCGGATCAACGGCAACTTTGGTTCACTCTCCGCGAGCTCAATTTCCTATTCAGTAGTAAAATTAGTAACTTTCAATCATCGGCACGAATTGGGGAAAGGGGGAAAAACGAGATCTTCTCAAAATTAATCACCAATTCCTTGAATTCGGACCGTAATTCATCGAATTCGAGGGTGATATCCTGGAGTAATCTGCCAAAACAACAATTATCGATCAAAAATTGAAAAATTAGGGTTTGGATTTGCTGAATTTTGTTGATGGAATTACGAGGGGATCTGCTGGTGCATGAAGAGGATGAAGCCGACGATGTCCGTGACGAGGTGGAAAATGGTGGAGCAGTCGAGCGCGTCGGCGGCGGCGTCGACGGTTGTGTACTCCGCCATTTCGGAGCTTCCTCCGCCTTCTTCCATCGCGGCGGCGAATTTATCGGAGAATCAACGTCGGAGGGTTTTTTGCTTTATGCTATATTTTGAAAATTCATTAAGGCGGGCGAAAGCTTTTTTCTTTTTCTCTGTTTTTTTTCAAATCTTCCCTTTCCATTTTGTTTTAGTGAAAACTTCAAATTAAATTACGAACTTTAACTCAATTTGCAATTACAATATGATTTTTGAATCCTTGCAATAAAATACACAAACTTTCAATTTTTTGCAATTACAACATGGGTGTTTTTTCCGACGAACGGAAAATCGAGTCAGCACCCACATCCCCAACGAGCAACCCTACTCTGGTCTCGCCCGCCAGGTCCTCGTCGGATATATTCGATGTTGACTCGATTTTCCATTCGCCGAAAAAAACACCCATATTATAATTGTAAAAAATTGAAAATTTGTGTTTTTAATTGCAAAGATCCGAAAGTCATGTTGTAATTGCAAATTGGATTAAAGTTCATGATTTAATTTGCAGTTTTTCCTTTGTTTTATTAGTGGAACTAGTTTGTCGGAATTTATAAGTTATAATTTGCACAATAATAATTTGAGAACCTATTCGGGCGTAACTCGAACAATTCACAGACATAATTCGAAGGTTATAATTAATTATTAGTTAATAATTATCAATTGAGATCACATCTATCTTGAAATGCTTAGTGCAAAATTCTCAGATGGGATTGAGACGGTCTATGATGTTCTAAAAGAGCAAGGTTTCAACATCATCTCGTAGCTCCGAAAATTGGTACTAATTTCGCTTCGTAGATGGCACGAATTTTAATAAATTTTCTTGTATTTATATATTATGTATTAATTGAAGTAAAGCTCTTTTTTCACCGTTTTCAATTCAATAATTGTATCCTTTTTTCACTGATTAAATTTTCTTTTGTTTCCCTAAAAAAATATTTTATTTAAACTACATTATGTATTGAAGTAAATCAAGCTCTTTCCACTTGTCTTTAATCAATATGCATATTCCATATAATTTTTAGAATAGAACAACATGATTTAGAAAATGAAATTATAGGAAAGATAAAATTTAAAAAGGAAAAAATAAAAGAGAAGAAAAAAAGAAAAATACATATATAGTGTATGGTTATTCAATGGACAAAATTTACCCCATATATGATGTCGATCGATGTACTTGTACTAGAATCATGGTTTGTGATCAAATTAATATACAATTTATGTTTGTTTTACCAAAACGTATTGTCTTGTGCATTTTTACATATATAATGCACACCTAAATATCCTTATATATGTATATAGGCCGTAACTAGGCATAGGT